>CAAKHG010045922.1:0-12737 GCA_901007715.1 Dactylopterus volitans
ACGTGTGCTGCCTGGTGTCGAGCCCCACAGGGACATTTTCATAATACAATATTAGGATATACAAAAGCACACAAAACCACACCAGGATGAGTGTGATATATAATACAGACGAAGCAGAAAAGCGTAATTTTTTACATTTGGATGTTCTTTTTTTGGAGAAGCGAAATGCAGAGGCGGAGCAGCAGAGCGAGATGATCAGCAGTGATTTCGCTGCGTCGGTTTTTTCCCCCCACGAGACAAAGATCTTCTGGTGACCAATTCTGAGAACTTTCCCGCCTCCTGGTGAAACCAGGTGAGAGATCAGGATCAGTGAGGCCGCCGGCGCGACCGGCCGCGTTATCAATGACTGCGGGTGTGTCGAGGCGCCGGGCGACGAGGGGCGGAGGAGACCCGGCAGGTAAAAAGTCATGATTATTCAACAGCAGCCGCGGCCGCACGCAAACACGCCGCCGCTGCGCGACACGCCCGCCTGCTCAAATACGACTGATAAGTACATGAGAGTGTTTCTTAACGTATCTTGTCAGCAGGGTGAACGCGGCACGTGAACCTGCGCTGATCACGCAGAAGGCTGCATGCTTACAACAGAACATTTGGTAGTTCTTTGGTGACGTGTTGGCATGTTTTAATGATTAAATTGGGGCTGTAATTTGAGACGCTGTTGAACTGCGCTGGGTCAAAATGAGAGGTGTCCCAAATATTTTGCGAGTGCGATGACCGAATCAGATTTAATAAAAAAAAAATCAAAAAAAAATCAACAAAAACTCCTCCTGAAGGGAGAACTGATTGCAGGGCTGTTGCATTATATTCCAGGGTAAACACGCAGTGGTCATAATGTGATGCTTGAGCGCGCCGCTATCTACCATCTGCAGGATCTGACCGATAACCGCCAGGCGCAATACGGTGTTGTGATAACGCGCTGATTAGCGGCTGGCGCCTTCAGCATCCGCGGGCCTTTTTCCTCGAGGAACCGCGAGCATAAACGAAGCGCGAGGCCGTGTTCTGCCTCTGTGACTGTTTGATGAGAGCAGACCGGCGTGAACGTTTTCAACGCGGTCACGACGATGTCAGCCACACCGCCGGGATCAGCGGGTCCATTTCCCTGCGAGGGTTGCTATGGGGCAGAGCAAACACACCACCAGAACTGCCGTACTCTACATTTTATATCCTGGGAATCCCCCTGGATACGAGCTCCTCTCTTCTGAGGAACAATGTGAGAAAAATGCGCCACGATCCATCAGGCTGATGGATGCGGCCGGCGGAGGGCACGCTCGACCCGCGCTCACGCAGGAGAGCATGATACTGACTGCGAGCTGCCAGCGAGCGTGATAAAGGGAACGCTTTGGAGGGGTGGGCGTGGCCAACCTGACAGGAGGGAGCCAGTAATAAGGAAAGAGGAGTCAGAAAACAAGAGAGCCTGCCGGTGATCCCGTCAGTGGAAACGTATCGGCCGCCGGATGTCGCGCCGCGCCGCCGCCGCCTGACTGGGAGAACATGCCCGCCGAGGAGGACTGTAATTTGTCTAACGGCTCGGCAGTTATGTGGCTCTCAGCGACAGGACGCCGCGTGACTCAGGCAGTTTGACACGGCGGAGGCACACAGGTGGGAGCCGGCGCTCGGTGGAGGCAAACCAAACCCTCCTGTTTTGCTCTGCGTGTTTAGACCCAGAACCGACCTGCCGGCTGCACGTCTGCATCAGCTGCGGGAAAAACCACGGCGGCTGCTTTCCTGCCACTTTCTCAGAAACTCCTGGGCACAGCAGCTAATTGGGAAAACGACCGGCTAAACATCTGCCGGAGAAAACAATTACTTTTGCGCGTAGACGGCGGCGTTGCAGCGTTTCTGCTCTGAGCGGTTTGACGCGATGTCGCGTTTGTGTCTGGAGCTACGTGCTCGTCTGCATGCTTTCAGCAGCTCGGTCTGGCTGTCTGTCTGCCGTCACTGTCGAGTGTGTGTACAGTATATATATGTGTGTGTGTATGTGTGTGTGTGAGAGAGAGAGTGATTTCACACACATTCTGGGGACGAAACTTAGGCTGGAAAACGTGAGGATGAGGATGAGGTTGGGCTGTGTGTGTGTGTGCGTGCGTGCGTGTGTGGTAGGGTGGTGGGGTGGATGACCATCTCTTTTGTTGTGTGTGTGTGTGTGGATACAGGAGAATCACTGGTGCAGATAAATAAGACCAAACAATGCAGGCAAACTGGTTCAGTGACATCCGTCTGGTCCGATGAGTGTTTTTATCTGACTCCATTTCCTGTTTCATTTTATTGACGCGTTCACGTCGCACGTGAATCGCTCTCAAGCGCTGAAACTTGAGAGACTCGTGTGTTTTTGGTTGTTTTAATAATTCACTACTCGACCTTTCCTCTATCTTCCCCCGTGGAGCTGCACTGGTCCGTATGGAAAGTGCTACTCAAATAAATTTTGGCCGATTGTGTGTGCTTTGCTGTGAAAAAACGCTCACGACAAACCTGTGTGACTTGTTGAGGGTGTGTGTGTTCTTTGTCGTGTGTTGCAATAACTCTCCATTATAAGATTTTCCTGTGACAGAGTGACAAAGTATCACCGCCACGCTAGAATGAGCATCATGGAGGCTTTGTACCTGCAGTGTTTCTCGCATGTGTCATCATCTTTGCTGCGATGCCAATAGTTCCATGACCTCACCGAGTACCTGTGGTGTGTATCACACACACCCCTCACTGTGTCTGTCAAACTGTTACTCGGATGACAGAGGAGGACAAGGTAGGAATGAAAATGTCCAGACTGGACCCACTGACAAATACCTTCTTGAAGATTTGAATAGAAGCTCGGCCGTGCAGCCGATTCGCAGCGAGGCCAGGGAGCGTTATTGGAGCGTGTTTACTGGTAAACAAGATGTCAGCACTCCGTTTTCCTGTAAGACATTTTAGCCAGCTGAGGAAATTTAGACACTAAACTGTTACTGTAATTAATAAAAAAAAAAAAAAAAAAAATGGAACTGGAGGGTGAGGTCGGGGTGTTAAATTCCCTATATTTGTTAAACAAATTCCATGGACATGCATTTCTCCAGGCCTCTACCTGGCTGGTGTCCCGTGGGCAGAGGAGTGTGTCCCTTCCATCCCTCTCCACGTCTGTCTATCCTCTAAACCTGCTGATTTGAATATGTGATTTGCTGCTTGTGTAAAATACACTGCACTCTGTCAAGAGGGCTCGCTGCGTATTTACATGCTAACTTTTGGACCTTGCGTTAGCGGAGGCCCCGTCCCCGCCGCTAAATCCATTATTTCTGTTGTTGCGATGATTATTATGGAACGTTGACACTGAGGCAGAAAATCTAGGTTGAACTTTTGTTCCATGTGCAACAAACTACGCGGACACAGAAACCAGTCAGCACAATACGCCCTCTCACTTCCCACTGTGTTCTGCTTTTGGTTTTCACTATTGTCATTTGTTGGTCAAGTGACAGTTTGAAAGCTGTTTACATTTGTGAAATTAAAGTAAACCGCCTAGTTGGTTGGCCTTTGGAGACTGATGTGTGCTGCTGTTGAGCTGCACTTGCTTGCACTGAGAGGCGTTCCTCAGAGTATGTCAAACCTATTCCATGCAAATAGAGGTTGGAATGTGGATTTCGCTCATATACTTTGGTGAGCGATGGGTGGCGTCTCCGCGGCCGCTTCCCGAGCCGCACTCGCCGAGCATCGCTCAGTAACTGGAGAGGCAGATGCTGCGCCGCCGTTAAAGCTTAAGGGATTTGGGCTCGCTGCTGAGCAGAGGTAATGCTGATCCACACCAACCCGACTCACAGCGACGCTGATCCGTCTGTGCTCCTCTCTTCCTCTCCAGCATGTCATCCAACTCCACGGACGGCGGCTGTGCACCAGATGACAACCTATGTAGTAAGACACATCCTTCCTTCATCTCCCTCCTGCATCTCCTCTCTGCCTTCAGCGTCCTTCCTCCTCTGCAGAGCTGCTGCGCTTTCTGTAAAAAAACAACAACACACAAACAACTCTGCATTTAGTTGCTCATGTTTGGTCTGCGTTTCTCTGGGTTCCTCTGGTATGAGTCATGGACCGATATTCGTGATGTGCGAGGAAAATGCCCTCTGACCTATAAATAGTGGAGTCCCGGCCTGGTCTTGATCCTGGTTGGGCAGCGGCTACGACATCGTTCGCATTTATCACTGCGGGAGAAACGATAAAGGGTTTGAAGATGAAGTTCAGCTGGCGGCGAGAAAAGAATGTGCCAATGCTGCGGAGTCGCTCCAGCTGCGCATCAGGACGGTTCGGAGGAGGCTCTCCAGAACTATGACACGCTCATCCGCCATGAGCATTTCAGAATTCACAGCGTGACCGGCTACGGCAGCTGATTTAATCCAAAATGGCGCGGTGGTCCTTGCGGTTGGGCGGGATCATGTTCACAGCACAGACCGAGTCTGGCTGGCAGCGGCCCAAGAGCAGCCACTGCGAGCCGTCCTCGGGTGAGGGCGCCTGGGCCACGCCGGGGTTCGACTGACAGCTTCCACACCAAAAAGGTTTTAGTGTGACAGCACTGCCGATGCTTTTCCACTAAACTGTATCAGTACTACAACTGTAATCCTTTCGTTTTCCATGAGGAAAAAAGCACCTGGAGACACTTTTTTCAGTAGCTGCTCTCCTGGAGGTACTATGAGGTACTAAAAAGGTGATGTGGAAACAGTGTAGCCCACCGAGTGCTCAGAGAGAGAGTGTCACTGCGCCAGCATGCAGGAGCACCCTGAACAGCGCCAACCCGGCATTTTTTAAAACAACCAAACTGTTGTGGTGGCCACGGTTTTCATTTTTTACTTCCGAAAATGAATCATGCCGATGTCGCTCAATATCGTCCATTGTTTCCCTCTTATTACTATTATCATTTCTCTCTGTGCATTTCTACGTCGCCTCGATGATGATGTCGCAGCAGTTTTGCGCAGTTTGGCTCTGACGCCCAGAGGTACCGGCCGATTCTCAATTCGCGGGCTCCCGTACTTTTGAAGCGTCGTCATCGGCGGTCCGAGTCCTCTTCCAATTCACAAGTCCGCGAGCGGCAGGTCCGGACCTCAAACCCGGAAGTGTCCCTGCTCCGCCCACTTTTAGAAGTCTGATCGGATGCTGACTTGAGGAAACTGCATTAGGATCGGCGCACGGACAATCGGCAACGAGCGGCGAATGATGTGCGGCGACAACAACAGCGAGACGTCTCTCCTCCATTTTGTTTTTTTTTTTTAATTTTGCTTCGATCTCAAACTCACCAACTTCCACAAACTTTGTCACCGTTCATCTTTTATACGCCCGCTCGAAAAGACTCATTTAAAATATAAACCTCACACGTCCATAACCAACATATACATGAATATATAAATGGATACATACATAAACCAATATATATTTATATATGAAATATTTAAACAGGGAATGAGTTGTGGTTGTTTTATATGATTAACTGTGTAGGTGGCGCTAATGACGCTTATGCGCTTAGCACCAGCCGCCATTCACAGTAGAAGAAGAACGCCGCAATCCCAAATGCAAGGAGCACACTTGCTAACTCACAGACTTCTGGAGTTTGAACTTGTGCCGGACTTCCCAAGTCTGAACTTCCAAAGTCTGCGAGTCTGGACGTGCAGACTTGAGGTTTGAGAAACGGCCTCTATCTTCCCCAGAAAAGTACCCAATGCCAAAGGCGAGTAGAGTAGAGTGGAGCAGAGTAGAGCCGGTGGCAGCGTAGTGGAAAGGTGCCGTTAGGTTCGTGTTGTGGTCCTTGAGTTCAGACCTCTTCACCTGCTTTCCATTCTGAATAGAGACCGAGCGGGTCCACGTGCGACCACCGGTCTTGGACTAGCTGCATGGGACTGACTCGCCTTTTTACAGGGACACGTCAAAGCGTTTCTTCCCCACCGGTGACGACAATAACTCTTCATTTAAAATACGCTTTTTTAAATCATACATAAGTGGTGACGCCATCTTCAGATCCCTCCCAAGGCAGTTTCGTACTCCGTAGCTCGTAACGTGACGGCGGCCTGGGCGGGTCGACGGCGTGATCAGACGCCGTGCACGATGACAGTGCAGCTCTCAGACGGTGCCAAGCTCAACAGCGGCGCTCCGCGTGTAGCGCGATTACTCAATCGGATGGAGTAATGACTGCTGAGTCACTGCCACTGCTAGGAAACCTTCCAGAGGTCACGGATTCATTATCAAACAATAATAACCAGAAGTTCCTCGTGACATGGGAGCACACCATCAGGTTTTGGCTGGTTCCATGTGTTCTCCGCACGGCGGCTCGATTCCGTTAGCGGTGCTGTAACGACGGTGAGCCTGCTGGGTAAAGACGGCTGATTGTGAACACGGAGCTTATTTAAATGAACTCTTAAATCACCGACTGCACAGAGGAGGCGGCAGGTTTCTCTTATTGAGTATTTAAGTCTAAATCACCAGTTTCTTCAATGCGGCTTGATGTTCTTTTTTTTTAATTATGGTGCCAATTAGAGGACAATAGGCAATTAAGCGGGAGATGCTTTAGACGGCGTCGACCTTGTTATGGGTGAAAAGTCACAACTGCGGTGGGCGGGATCACTGTGGCTCTAGCCACACCCTCTCGTCCAAATATGGTCACCTGACGCTGCAAAAAAAAACAAAACAAAAAAATCAGGACGGTACAGCCAAAACGATGTCACGCTGGCCGGGCCCACTCATTTTCCACCGTTTGTCTCACATGGATCGGAACTCCCGGCTGAAGAAATTCTTTGTTGAACTGACACGTTATTTAACCTACTCAGATGCATCCTGGCATTTTTGTCAGATTTCTCGAAGGCGTCAGTCCAGAAATAATCAGAGCACCCCGTTTGTTGAGCGGAGATGGAGGAGTCGGGGCAGAGGTTCCGACATGTTCGAGCTCATAAGTCATCTTCACCGACAACGGCACGAAATGATTTATGCCGCTCTGCAGAAGCACCACACCAAGAATGTGCCAGAGCCATGACAACAATGTTTACGCAGACCAGCCAGTTTACATTCCAGCCGCCTCCTCCAGACACCTTTGGATTCACTTCAGGCTTTCGGCAAGAGGAGGTGTGCAAGCTGCTGGCTTCGAACATACCACCGGAGCTCTGCTATACAAGGGTGTGTGAGGCATTACGAAGGATTTACATGTTCCAGTGCTCTATAGTCAAAGTTATAGATCAATACTGGGAGCCGTTAAGACGATAATTTAAGATTAAGGGAATTTCAGAAGGGGTAAAAGTGAAGATCTAATACTTAATAACAAAAGTCAGGGGTCTCTGAAGGCTTCACCCATCTCAGCGCTGCAACGATGAGTCGGTCTGAACGATGCCTCCAGCTTCCCTTCAGCTGGGGAAGTTTCATTATTACAGTGCAAAACAATAGAGAGATAAGGACAAGATTGAATCTTATGCTCTTGGCCAGCTTTTGAACTCATCAAATGCAAAATCATCAGATTCAAAAGCTAAATTTCTCGTCACGGCACCACGGCATCATCAATACGCAGCATGCACGGAAGCCCTGAGCAGTGCAGACCCGTGTCCCCCGTTTTTAAACGATCATACTCACGCAGCGGCCGCAGTTTTCATTTTTTACTTTAAAAACCGCCAACCAGAATGATGATGATGATGATGTGGTCCCTCGAGGAGGCGCTGACCTTTCTCACCCTTGCTGCCTGACATCCATTGTTTCTCTCTTCTTCTTCCTGCTCTTATTGTTTCTGTCTGTGCCACTGAGTGCATCTCTAAGTCTGCAGATGACTTCACAGCATCTGTCTTCCAATGAGAAACTACCCCGAGAAAAGTCTCCAATACCATAAGCGAGTAGCGAGTGCAGTGGAGTCTGTACCACCTAGTGGAAAGCACCTTGACATAATTTCATCTGAAGCAAATCATATCTAAAACATTTATTATCTGTGGTAATCATCAAATTTTTAACTCAGGCATGATGAGCACACACGCCAACTGTGATTTCTGAATAAATCCCATATACAGTAGGTCATTTTTTTGCACAAAAACCATCTACGTGCTCTGCACAGTTTGAGACCAGCATTCCGCGTATTTGGGATGCTGCAATACTTTGATTTTACAAGAATCTGCAGGCATGACGTGGTGTTGACAGCTCCTGTCCAACGCTGCTTTGCTTTGCCAAAACACTTTGCCAGCAAGCTATTAGTCATAAGCGCGCCAGAGAGAGCGCATCCAGCCAGCGCGTCAGAGGTGCTCCTGGTTTGACAGCCAGCAAACCTGAGTGGAAATTAAATTGGCAAATGCTGGAAGAAGGAATTTGTGCATCTGTCAGAGAGGCAAGCGCATGTACACACGTCGCAAAACAGCTGGAAACGCATAAGCTCCTCCCCCTCCCTGTCTCCCCTCAGTAATCCGGACGCACCAGCAGGCGGTGATCATCGTCCCCACTCTGCTGCTCCTCGGAACCGTGCTCACCTTGCTGGCGCTGTTCTTGCTGCGGTTCTGTCCAGACAGGAGGCAGGCCAGAGTCGCCACTCCCCAGCGCTACAGCAGCTCGGTGCGCCAGCGCGCGCACAGGCACCGGCCGCACCTCCACGGCATCGACGGTGAGGGAGCGCGCGCCACCCTCG
Source organism: Dactylopterus volitans (assembly GCA_901007715.1). Lineage (NCBI taxonomy): Eukaryota > Metazoa > Chordata > Actinopteri > Syngnathiformes > Dactylopteridae > Dactylopterus > Dactylopterus volitans. Next base: position 8,588 of record CAAKHG010045922.1, read on the forward strand.
GCTGGGCCCCGAGCGCGTTCTTCGGTCGTTTCTTACGTTCAAATTGAGTCTGCCACATTTCGCAACAGCGCGGGAGAATGAGCTGTCACTGTCTCTGCAGCACCTCCTGGGCTGAACCCGCTGGAGCATGAGGAGCTGCCCATGTCGGTTCAACAGGCGCCTGCCCTTGCCGCAGTACCACAACTGTCCACAGACGGGCGTAACGGGGCCTTCAGCAGGGTCACCGCCCTGCCGCTCTCCTTCTCCATCAAGCCCAACGACAACGTCAGCCTCTACAGAGCCCACATGGACAACAGGGACGTCGTCCTGAGGAGACTGAGAGGTAAACATCTACTCGCAGATGCTAAAGGTTCTAGGACGTCTCACATTCCACAGACCGTATCGAAGCGCGGAGGTCGCGCTTGTGACGTCGCCATGTGGAGGTGACCACACGTGGATGAACGGGGGCGGGGTGGGGGGGGGTCTAATGTGGGTCACCAGAGTAGCTGGTCATCACAGCGATGCCGCATGAAACTGCGGTGACGTCGCCTTTAAACAGGTCGCAGACATTCAGAGCAGCACGGAGACAAACAGGACGAAGACGAGCCAAACAATGGCTGATACTGAAAGTAAAAAAACTCAAACTGCAGCCGCCACAGCAGTTCAGATGCCCAGAGCCATGAAGCAAACTCTGCTTTACTGTCTTTCACTCTCACTGAGACCATCATTTACAAAAGGAACATCAAGCTGTATTTAAGAAGACGTGAACTAGCAATCGCAGCCACTAACTTGTGAGAACAACGTGCACTGATGTCATAAAAGAATTGAAAAGTTGACTTGTTTTTGCGCCCTCCTTTGCACGCACGAGTGTCGGCCCCTGCTGGCCGTTCTAGAGAATGCAGTTTAAAGCACTCGGGACTTCGCTGTCAGTCGCCATGTCCGCTACTTAGATCAGTTTCTAATCAGAAGGACATTAATTACAGCAACTTAGCAAGAAAATACACAAGTGATACAGGAGTGCTCTCTTATGTGACCAACCAATATCTTATTTATATAAGATATAAATATGATGTAACCTCTTCCGCAGATACGGCGAGCAGCAGCGAGCAGCAGCACTTCCTGGGCTTCGCGTCCTTCCTGTCTGGACTCGGGCCACACCGCTTCCTGCCCGCACTGATCGGCGTGGTTTCGGTGCAGCCGCCCCTGCTGATCGTGATGGAGGAGCTGCACCACAGGGACCTGCTGGGGTTCTTGTGGAAATGCAGACAGGTACGGCGACCCTGTACCTTAAACAAGCTTTTTGAAGTTTTTGCTTCGGTGGGGCGCTTACGGCCATTTTATTTTACCAGAGTAAATCAATTGAGGATTACAATTTAGAGATCAACATTTTTCCTGCCTTCAAGATTGTTGATATTCTAGATCAGCGGTTTTCAAAGCGACGATGCCAATGATCATCAGGCCTTAGAAGCCTGGTAGCAATATATTCATTTCAATCAGATGTGCATGGGCAGGGAGATATCTAAACCATGTCGGGTGGGGGGTCCCCGAGGACCGGGATTGGGAAACACTGCTGTAGATTATTCTATGAATGGTCATCTGATAGCAGGTCTTGCCCCAATTAAAAGTGAGAAACCAATACCAGCAGTTACTGGGCAGACGGGGCGGCGTGCTCGCAGTCGCTGCCCGACCACGCTTCCTAAAACTGGAAGCGAGTCTCTGACTGTGATTCCTTCACCCTGACGATTCTTCCTCCTTTTTAACCCTCTTTTTTATTTTTTCCTTTTACATTGACTGTTCCTTCTCCTCTGTGTAGGACAACTCTGGCGTCGACACGTCCTGTGACATGACGGAGAAGAGGATCTTCACCATGGCAGGACAGGTGGCCTCTGCTCTGGTTTGTTCTGCCTCTAGATCCCTTTGCATTTCCCAATTTTAATAATATATTCTGTAAATGAGAAGCTTGATTTTTTATCCACTTTTCATTTTGATTAGAGTCCTCCATCATTACCTCCGACCTTCACTTTACTGCATTAGTATTTTCATGATCAGCTCTGATGCAATGCGTAAGCACAAATATGTGTGGTGTTATCGTAGTTCTCTAATTTTCACACCTGAATATAATCCAGGACTACCTACACAGCCAGCACATCATCCATGGCAACGTGGGAGCTCGGAGCGTCCTGGTCGGTGGAGATCTGACGGCGAAGCTGTGGGGATTAGGCTCCGCATACCGCAGGAGAGCGCAGGCCAGCCTGCCGGGAGCGGTGGAGGACATGGAGCTGAGGAAGTGGCAGGCGCCCGAGGTGCTGGCCAGGAGAGCCGCCACCAGCAGCAGCGATGTGTGAGTGTCAGGGACCACGAAGACGCAGCTGGAGGAGGGCGAGAGATGCAAAGCTCACGATCACGGGGAGTTTTTGTGTGATCAAAGAAAACAGCACGCGCGCACACACACATACACACACACCAAGGTTACTACCATTAACAAAAACTGAGAGAAAAGCTCTAGAACTAGATGTGAAAACCATTTTCATTAAAAATAGAAAGGCAAAGTACTACAACTGACTGAAGCTGCATCGTGTGTTTACAAAACATATTAGCACTTCCTGTTTTCATCTTCTTTAATTTAGTTCCTACTTTAGCCTAGATGCTAAATATCATATCAATATTTTTCTCCCAGCACTTGACAAGCTTAAATTGATGGATTAGTAGGTAGTTTTCTTATCAGTAGGTAGTTCACTGTTTTCATTTTTTTCTACCCAGGACAGGAGCTGCATCGGGCCTCTGAGGCAGAATTATACAACATTTTTCTAACTAGGACTGCAGCTATCGATTATTTTAGTGATAGAGTATTCTATCAATTATTCCATCGATTAATCGAGTAATGAGATAAGAAATACTTTTGCTTTGTTGAAGAGCAACAGCAAACATGGAATAGAAAAGGCTCTCTGAAAATAACTACCTTGTTTCCTTTCCTTTTAAAATCCCATTTTTATTGCAATTTTAGTGCCTAAAGTTAATGGAAATGCAGCAACAAATAAAAATTTCATAATAAAATAAAATCAGTTTAGTGATATCGTAATTATCTTTTAATCAATTTTGCTGCTGATATTTGGCTGCTACTTATACAAAAAGTAAATGAAAACAATCATTGTTTTTTTTTTGATGAAATGGTGAAAAATGTTGATCACTGTTCCACAAAGCCCAAGAAGACGTCCTCAAACCAAAGATCTTCACTTTACTGTCGTAGACTAGAGAAACCAGAAAATATTCATATTTAAGAAGCTGGAATCAGAGAATTTTGACTTTTTCTTCTTAAAAAAAGACTTAAAAGGATTAGTCAATTATCTAAATAGTGATTTATTTGGTGGTCGAGAATTAATCGTCGCAGCCCAATTTCCAACGTTTTTAATTTTTGCCATATTACAAACAAGACTAAGATTTACACTTACATTGATAAAAACACAACAAAAAACGAAGATTTTTTTTCGAATGGAAAAACAGCTGAACAATGAATGAAAACTGAAAAAAAAAGTTGCTGAAAGTTAATGAAAGACGCACGACACAAACTTCGATGCACACAAAAAACAAAAACGAATTAGAAGCAGCTGACGTGCACGAAAATTAAAACCTGGCCGCGTATGGGCATCGATTCCAGAAATGTGGAGGACATACGAAACATTTTTTCGCTGTCCCCATGTTCTTCTATTGTGGAAAGGCCTTGCCTAAATTTGTTCTTCCTCATCTTTCTGACAGATGGTCCTTTGGCATCCTGCTCTTTGAGATGGTCACGCTGGGTACGTGTCAAATACCCAAACAATTACTGTACTGCAGCCTGTGTTTTGAACACAAATTTAGAAAATAGTCCCAAGAAATAAAGCTAAACTTCTCCGCTGTCCGCTCATGTGCGCAGGCGACCCACCGTTTGCCGAGCTCCTGGCCACTGAGATCCTGCAGTATCTCCAGAGAGGAAGGAACCTGGGACGACCGGCCGGCTGCTCCAACTCGCTGTAAGAGCAACGGCCCAATGCCAGACCACGAAACAATAGTTATATACTGTATATAGCTGTAATAAGCTAGCCACTTAAATGGTCAATGAAATGAAAACTAGCTTACATTTAGCACCTAGCTTACCAGCTAGCTAGCTACCGTATGAATAGATTTTTATTTAATT
>CAAKHG010045925.1:0-14655 GCA_901007715.1 Dactylopterus volitans
GAGAGAGTTATATATATATATATATATATATATATATATATATATATATATATATATATATATATATATATATATATATATATATATATCACACTTGCTTGTAGTATGCAAAAAAAAAAGTTCCATTTTTTTTCCTGACTTTTATCTCCAGCTTTAAAAATGCACTTGTCTCCATCTACTCCTCATTAATTCCACACGGAGCGGCGCGAGGCTGCTACCTCTGACAAAGAGAGGAACACTATTAGCGCGCCTTGCAAGGTCACCGATACCTTCAGGGTTGCCGTTTGCCGCTGTGAATCCGTGTAAAGGGTGAGCGGCAGCGTGGGCAGGAGGAAGAAAACATCTTAAATTACTCGTTCCTCCAGTTCAGCCCACCATCGGCGTGCCGTCAGGCCGGGGCTGACGTGTGATTGAAAAGTGCGGACGAGACCGCCCAATTAGCACGTTAGCCGGCTACTGATCTCTGATGGCGGTTTGATGGCCACCAATAAACGTCTGTCCGCGTCGCGCCGCCACCGCCGCCGCCACTGCCGCCGCGTGTCAATCACGTAGGCCCGGGCACAGCAGCTGATGGAGCTGCGGTTGAGCTGCGTGGTGGAGCCGGTCGGTTCCTGAATCACGCCGGGTTACTGATTCGAATCTTCGCACTGGATCAGGGATCACGAGTCCGAGGTCTCCATGATCCCGGGACCGGTGAGTCCTCTGGCTGGCTAATGCTAAGTGCGCAAGGCCAGTTGGCGGATTTGCCGGAAAGGCGGCGGACTCAGGTGATCCGGTTCACTGATTCACTCCAGTCGGTGAATCTAAATAATAATTTAAATATTGCAATAAACAAGTGGGTCAACACACTGGCGCATGTATTTTATGCACATGCTACAATGATGATTGCTGTTATTTTTGCATGCACATTTGTACTTATGTATATCGCTGCATGCTTCCTGCACATTCTACATTTTTGTTCAGTTTGGTTTTGTCTATATAGCCGTTTAGAACATTAAATTCTTAGTCTGTTTCCAACATGCACAATTTTCATATTTGATGCAATTTCTTGCCGTTTTTATATTTGTATTTCTTTGAATACATTCAATCTTTTGGTTCCATTTGGTGGTTGTTCTACATTTGACATCCTTCGATTTAGATTTGGACATTTCACATTTTCGTTCCATTTGCTGTTGTTTGTGACACTTTATTTTATTCCACTTTTGGGTGGGTGAGCGGGGGCGGGGGGCTGTGGGGGACTCGAGTGAACCGGATCACTTTGGTGTGTCACTCAGACTACGACGAGCCCACAAGATGAGCCGAGTTTACCAGCACTCTTGTGCAGTCGTGGCCGTGTCGGCATTCGCAGCCAAAAAAAAACAGACCCAAGATGATATTAAGTCTCCCAGAGAGGTGCCGGAGCTCAGCCCTGCCATTTTCAATCCGCAGCAAAGCATTTAGGTCACTCTTAATTGAAAGATACTTATCATAAGCCATTTCATTAAATGGCTTTGATTGTCTTTGGGTTGTTTTTTTTTTTAAACGTCATTACAATTATTTTCCTGCGTTGTTATGCTAGTGTTCGGTTGACGGAGCTCTGTTGTGGGCATGAATGAGGACATCAGCTGTCTAGCGGTCACACGTCCTCCACTGGGCGACGACGTCCACGCAGGAGCCACCTCGCTGGAGCTGCAACCAGCAATCAATCAGTTGTCCCGCCTGTCCGATCCGAGCTTCAAAACATCCTCCGGTAAGACATCTGAGGACACATCTCGGGCTTCCTTCAACATTTTCTCGCCATTTCAATGGACGAGCAATCGGTTATTCAGAACAGCTGATAATGAAACCCATTGAAGGGCGCCCGCTGGAACGGGCACGGCGCCTGCCTGAGTGAGCTCCCACTCCCAACCCAGACGTGCAAACCTGCTGATCAGATTTAAAAAAAACAAGCTTAAGGTGGCGAGAAAAGGCCGCGTTTCTCAGCCCTGTCTAGTAAAAGAAAGCCGCGAGGCGAGGGTGAGCAGATGTAATATTGGGTAGATACATGCAGGATCACCTCTGCTCGCTGCTGCTGCTGCTGCTGCTGCTGAAGGTCACAGTCTGCCTTTTTTGTCAGGCCTCATCTCATCCGCATTAGTAGGCGGATCCAGGCCTCGCTACATCAGCGAAAAGGGAAAGGCTGGGATCTCTTGCCCTCTAGAGATGGAATTTGTCAACCTTAAACATACTAACAAGTGAAAAATCATGCAAAAGCAGAGAGGGGAGGGATGCTGGAGGTGTGCCGGGAATGAGCAAGGATGCACGTGGCGTCACGTGGCCGTGCTGGAGCTCGGCGGCGGTGGCAGTGGCGGCGCCGCGGACGCACGCACGCACATAAACTACACGGCATGACAGCTCCTCAAAAGTGAGGCCAAAACGATCTCGTTGGCCTCCCGAGCGGCCGGCTGCAATGCGGGTCATAAATTCTCCCCCCTGCACGTTGGCAGACGCCAAACTGAACAATGGAGGTGCTCGCCAGATAAATTCTCCCCGTAATGGGCAGTCATCCTCGCGGTGCTGCATGTTTAGGTGGGCTTCTTGTCCTGTACGTCACAAAAAATCACGTCGCCGGCCGATCCGGGTGGAATCCCAGCATTCACAGTGACGCCTGTGAACGATAGCGGCGTTGTCAAAATTAGCGCTTTACGGTTTTTAACACTCATGCGATTAATGACGACCGATGGGCCAAAAAAAACAAAAAACAAAACCCTAATAGATGAAGATAAAGGAATCAGGAAGCAGTGACCCACGAGGACGTGATCCACCCCAAAGCGCTAACCCACAAACGCATTTAACCACCACAGAAGAAGCAGTCCACCACTGACCAATCACCTCAAAGCAAAATACTCAAATAAAACTTTGGCTACGGGGCCTCGACAGGGTACATCAGAGGACTGTGGTACTCGTGGACCAGTAACCACACCGGCGTCGGCTGACTGGACGGCTAAAAACTGCTGACCAATCAACAGAGTGGAAGAAGGAATCATTCGCATTTAAACGCCCATTATCAAAAGCTTCAGTCAATCAGAAAACTCTTTGAAGTTTTTTCGATGATAAAGAACACTAAATGATACATAAGAAATTCTAGATGGCGTTTAACACCAACTTTTTTGTCCGTGTCAAAAGGCGTGAAATGAGTCGATCTGCGGTTGATAATCGTTGGAGCGGATCAGGAACCTGCGGGCAGCGGCTCCGCTTTGCGATCGCCGTTCCAGACGGCAGCATCCATTTACAGGACGTTTTGTCTTAATTTTTTGTGCGGCGGGAGGACGTGGATGCGCGTTGTCAGGGTGTTTTTTTTACAGCGCAGTCTATGATTGATGCGCGCGCACGTAGCTTACGTAGCTTACACTCACCCCAGTGACGAGTATCCTGGTTCCAGCCATGAAGGAGCTGCTGGAGTTTTTACTGCAGGTCAATCGCACTGGGTATAAAATTGCCACTGTGTTTTTACTTACGACCGTCTGCTTTGGTTCCTCCAAACAGCAATCAAACCCATATTGATGATTAAATTTCATATTGCTCGTGCACGCTGACGTCGGAAAAACAAATGTTATTGCATTTCCCCTTGCACAGATTACCAATAATGGTCTGCTTAGAAGCAGGATGATATAAAAGGAAAAAAAAAAAAAAAAAAGGGTTGTCATCTTTCTCAAACAAACTATCGCATGAAAAAACATGATGAGTCAGCGTTTGCTTCCGGAACATTAGCTCATCGGAGGAGAAGCCCCTCGCAGTTAATCGCGCCGGGCGTGTCGCCACCTAACCGCCGGCAGCCGCCACGTGTGTGTCTGCCGAGTGGGTTTTAGTGAGGCGGCCAAAAGTTGTGGACGGTACCAAAGGAACTGTAGCGTCCTGATGTGGGTACCCCTCTGTTGGGGTGCCTGGCATGTTGATCCCGTATCTGAAGAGCTGGACACACTGCGGCCGCTGACTGGTCGCACAGACCCGAGACGCGGCGGCGGGGAACAGATAACAAGCACGAACGCGCCACGGTTAAATATATATCAACGCTTTCACGAGCGGAGATTCCAGACTTTTTGTTTTTTTTCTGCAGAAAATGGCAGGGCGTGATACGGGGGTGGTGGGGGGGCGGAGCTACAGGGAGCTGGAGGGAGCGGCGAGGAATGAGAAGGTTCTCCAGCTGCTCCCTCAGCGGCTGCCGAGGGCCTCCGGCCAGCGGCCCTGCGATGAAGGACCAGAAGCTAAACGCTCCGCGGTGATTATGGTGGCGTCGAAGACCACAACAGCCGGAGTGGTGTGGACAGAAAAAGACGCGGAGGCGGTTCAAAGCGATGACCACTGGGAATAAACCCCGCCTCCCATGTGCGAACCGCTTGGTGGAAGCGGGGCTTATCGTCACCATTGCTGACATGTTACCGTTTAAGCGCGCCGGAATATCGAATCCCACCAAAGCTCCCTGAGCAGAGACGGTAAGAACAGACTCGGCCTCACCGAGCAACCGCCGACTCACAAATTAGTCGTCTTCCCACTTCCCACTTGTCTCGCGCGCTGCAGTGGCTGGTGGGGGGAAAAGCGCGGCAGCTGTTCGCCGGGGCCCAGCTGTCTACCATGGCTGGCAGGGGGGGGCGGGAGAAGGGACCGGGGGGGAGGAGCCAATTTCGAACAGACCTGTGCATAAATGGTCCCAGAGGAAACCCACTTTAAAGAATTCCCCCAAAAGCCCTGGCGGTAACTGGATGGCTCCGTTTGCCGCCGCCGCGGCGCCTTCGCAGTCCGCGCACGCGCTCATTATGCTAAACGGGAGTGACGAAGATAAATCGTGATTGACTTGGCAGAATGTGGCTCCAAATTAGATGTCCTGCTGCTTTGCGGCTCACTTATTTATTCATCAAATGAAGACGACTCCCACTTTACAGGGGTTTGAAGGTCGTCTGTGGACTGGGCACAGGGAAAGAGGAGAGGAAAAACATCCATGCCGCCATTAAAATATGCTTAAAACTCTTAAGAATGGCTCCAACGCATGCAGTCATCACATAGTCTTGTCATTTTTAAGCCAGTGGCTCCACTGCAGCTTTGATAGGACACATTGTTTACATCCCTAAATTGGGTAATAATCAAATCATGCCATCCCTCCGCATAAATGGAGGATCAATAAGTTAATAATGGCAGCATTAGGCAGGCAAATCTGTTCTTTGAAAATCAGGAAGTCAATATCTGGATGTATGACGGTGTATCAATCAGCTGGACAGCTTTTTCAAGTGAGGATATTCATGATTATCGCCATTGTGGAAATTAATCACCATAAAAAGAGCTTTAATTGAGATGTGTAATAATATCCCATATACTCACATTCTTACTGCGGATTTTATAAGCCATTTCCAATAAATGGGCTTCACACACACACGCGTGCACACACACACACACACACACACACTCTCACTCATACACTGAGGGTGGAGGCTGCCATCCAAGGTGCTGAGCCGGCTCACCGGGAGCAATTAGGGGTTCGGCATCTTGCTCAAGGACACTTGGACACGGTCTCTGCTGGAGCTGAGGATCAAACTGGCAACCTTCCGATTGGTGGACGGCCGCTCCGCCGGCTCAGCCGTTGCCGCCTCCGACACCACTCGGAAGGCCAATTCCGCAGCACGACACGCTAACTTGTGCTTTGGAAGAGAGCTGTGCACTGCATGCAGCCGCTGCAGAGCTGGCTTAACTGACTAAATAATCCCGGAATTCCTTGTCTGACAAAGTGGCATTGGGGGAAAAAAAAGTCTCTCAAAGCCGCCTCCTGCGAAACTTCCCACTGAGCGAACCGCCCCTCCACCCGCCTGGCGCCTCGAGCCCGGAACCAGCCAACGTGTCCGGCTCGGCAGCGGCCCGACGCGTTTTAATGAGCTGCGCGGCAATCAGACAGGCTTGCAGCGACGGCGCTCGACCCGGCAGGCACAGCGGAGCGTTCCCGTTTATCCCAGCTGACTGCTTGACATGTGACAGGCAAAACGGCGGATCAAGAACAGCAGCGGCAGCGGCGGCGGCGGCGGCGGATGCGGTTGAGCGTCCCACCCTTCGCTTAATTCCCAACTGGACTCTTTTTTTTTCTTAATCAGCCACTTCCTGTTTTGTGTTTACGTACTCACCTGCTCCGTCATTTCACTTCCTGCCCTCGTGTCCCCCCTGTACTTCCTGCCGTCCGTGGGCGTGACCCCGGCTTCTGCCCACGGCAGCTCCACGCGAATAAATCCTCCGTTTCCCCTCTGCTCTTTGCCAGGATGTTGCGGTGCTCTCGGGGGCAGTTTTTTTCTTCATTATGCTAACGTGTCTTCTTGCCTCGCTCGCGTCCGAGCTCCTCCCAGCGGGGGAAGGGTCACGCCGTTTATGGCGTTTAGACGTCACAACGTACGACACGGGATTGGAAAATGCTCCGCCGTGGCGAGGAAGGGGAAACTATTTCCAGGTCATTAGAGGAGGCAAACAAGGAAGCAGTATCGGAAGCCCTCCATCTCTGGCCTGGTCTTTTATGGTTTCTTTGTGTTCCTCCTGATGTTTTACGATTCCCAGTTTTCTCCTCGAGTATGATGACTGGACATTTGTGGCTCCTCCTGGATTTGCTTGCCTTCACCATTTGACAAGTGGTTTATGGACCTTTTTTGCATTTTTTTGCCTCGTGCCTGCAAGTTATTCGGACCTTCAGCAATTTTTCATTAAATCTCCAGTCTGAGTCCCCGGGCCCGAGCTTCAGTCTTGGTCCCCAATCGTTCAGGCTTACAAGGAAGCAATCTCTGGCCGACTCCTCCGCCTCCGATTGATCGAGCGGAACAACTCAGAATTACCAGGATCCGAACCCTGCACTGTGGTTTTGCTTGTGTTGCACCCACGCACCCAGACCGGGTCCGTCCAAATACCCCATCGGCCAACCATTTAAGACCAATCATCTACATCTTTGTCGCGTGTGTGCTCGCGTGCGTGGAGAAGCTAGCCGACCCGCTAGCGCCACTGAACAACTACAGCCAGCTCCTTCACGAAATCACTCATCCTGCCTGCAAATTGGCTTTCCGGCGCTCCCGACTGTCAGTGCTGGCGTTTGTGGGTTTTTCCGCGTGTCAGATCTGACATGGCTCCCCCTTCAGTAGCTGCGCGCTGCAGCTAAAACCACCCACGCGTCCCACCGGGGAGCAGCCGTCTTCTTCAGATCCACCTTCACCAGCTTGACAACACTGATCATCCTCATCATTGTCGCCTGCGGCGCTCGGCAGAGCCTTTGCAGCCCGGAGCGTTTTGATTGGTCAAAGCGTGACAAGTGCCGCTGGAAGAGAGCCTATGAGTTCAGCTGCTTGATAAAGGTGGTCATCACCAAAAGGCCCTGTGATGCCATGTCACAACAACGCTTCAGTCGGGATGTGAAAGTATTGCAGTTTCGCGGTGTGCCGACTGCTGCGAGGCGCCGCGTCCCAAATTATTATGCAAATGACATTTTTCTCCGATTTTCCTAAACAGTCGACGCGAATGACAGCCGGTGTAATTTTCAGGTCGTCAACCGTTTGGGTAAAATTCAAATTTTATTCAACAAACTTCCCAATGATAACGGTATTTTTCATTAAATTCAAAATGCAAATTATTAGGCACAACAAAGTTTCAAAACATTTTATGGGTTGTAAACAACTGGAAACGATCGTTTGATGAATTTGCAGCATTTTGCATGTCTGCTGAAATCAAAAGCTATTTCAATCAAAAGCATCTTCTCAGGCAGGTTGCACGCTGACATGTGACCCCTCTTTGATGATCAGCTTCATGATTCTTGCATCCGCTGAGTTTCCATCGGAATTGAGAGAGCAGCTGCTGAGGCGCCGTTAGAAACCAGCAAACAGGTAAGAGAAGCCACCGCTGCCTCTGGAGCCCCGGCGGACCTCGAGGATCCTGAATTTCCATCCGTCCTGTTTACGGATGAGTGCCGTGCAACCCTGGATGGTCCAGATGGATGGATAAGTGGGTGGTCGGTGGATGGAGGAGTCATGTTTTGGGCCGGGATCATGGGGAGAGAGCTGCTGGGTCCCTTTAGGGTCCCCGAAGGCGTGAAAGTGACCTCGGCAAAGTATAGGGAGTTTCTGACTGTCCACTTTCTTCCATGGTACAAAAAGAAGAAGAACCGTGCCCTCCATAGCCAAATGATCTTCATGCATGATGAATGCACCACCTCATGCTGCAGGTATACCTAGTTGGCTGCTCTGGGCATGAAAGGAGAGAAACCCATGAGGGCGTGGGCCCCCATCCTGCCCTGACCTCAACCCTACTGAGAACCTCTGGAGCCTCCTCAAGCAAAAGATCTACGAGGGAGGGAGGGAGGCAGTTTGCATCAAAGCAGCAGCTCTGGGGGGCAAAGAAATTCAAGCAGAAACTCTCCAAGAACTCAAAAATTCAATGGACGCAAGAGTTATGAAGGCGAAATCAAAGAGGAACACCGAAGTGAACATGTGACCGGCCTGTGGAGATGTTTTTGATTGAAACCGCTCTCGACTTCAGTCCAATACGACCTCCCAATGCTGCAAATCCAACAGACGACCACTTCCGGTTCTTCACAACCCACAAAATGTTTTGAAACTCTGGAGCACCGCGTTTTCGAGTTTTACACTTTTAGAACTGTTATAATCTGGAGGTTCGTTAAAAAAAAATTCCAATCTAACCCTCAGATCACAGAGCTGGCCACTGTCATGATGGTCAATTATACGGTAAGAAAAATAACGTATAGAAAAAAAAAAATAATCGCACATCAACAATTGTTTCATCCTCGCAGGCCCCTGAACTGTAATTGAATCTAGTCGTGAGGTTCCTAAAGATCCACAAGCCGAGCGTGCACCACCGCGATCTATGAAATAAAAAGATCTGCGCTGGGAATCCGTGCGCCGGCACCGCCGTGCAGAAACATATTGCAATCTTATGCTTTTGTCCGTTTCCCCACCCGCCCCTTTTTTTTGCTTTAGCGCACAGTGACCCTGAAGTACATGGAAATACATGAATACATTTTCTCCACACTGGAAAATAACGCAGCCCGCCGGCACCACCACCACCGAACGTCCCCCGAGGTCAACGGCACATCGCGTTCGAGGACGTGCGCGGCTGATGTTTCTCTTCCCCCCCACCCCTTTGCATCTCAGCGCCGGTGACCGACGCAGGAACCCCGCCACGTCAATCACGCGCTGACAGAACCCCGCCGCGGGCACAGGAAAGGAGGGCCATGCCAGCCTCCGCCGGTCCCGGACGCTCGTGAATCACAGGGTTGTTTTTTTTTCCTCGCAGGATCGGCACGGCATGTTGTAAGGGGGCGTTCCGGCGAGATGCGGAACGTGCCCGGCGACGAAAGATGAGACGCTCTACGCATAGAATTTCAATTAACCGGGGGAGCAACGACCGTCCCCGCCATCCAAAATGTGAGTAATGCAGACCTTTGCGGCCGTTTATGGCATGAGTGTTATTTACGCCGCCTCCTATCTGGCAGACTGTGTCCCTTTTGTGCGGCTGCGGCTTTACCGCCTCGGCATCTCCCCAAGAAGAAAAGAGCCAGTGTCGTCCGGTCAGAAGGCTTTTCAGTCACATAAATTTCTTTTCTTTTTTCTTTTTCTTTTTTTTTTTTTTTTGTCAGCACTTTCTGACGGGGGAGCGCCGGGCCGGCGTTCAGAGCTGTTAGCCTCTTTCTCAGAGGAGAGCAAGAGTTTAATGGGTCTGCTCTTCCAGTCCATTTGCCGGCCACCGCATCTCGCAGGCCGCAGCTGCAGACATGCGAGCCGGCGAGCGCCGCCTGCGCCGCCCCGCGTGCCGCCTGCGCAGCCGCCTGCACAGCCGCCCCGCCGCCGCCGACAGCTGACAGAAGCTGTTTGTCCTCACACAAAAATAAACAAATCACAGGCACGGCGCATGTGGACGAGCGCCAGCGGGAGCGTCGGTGGAGTCGGTTGCCGTGCCGCTGCCAGGGTGCTGCCCCCCCCTTCGCTACGACCTACAACCTCGACTTTTCGCGAAATGACTTTGGATCCATTTCAGAGCCAAAATAAAAAAATATAAAAAAAACAACAATTTCACGGCTGGCCGGCCTCACGGCTGAATGGCTTCAAACACACGTATTGATCAGAGGTCCTCGAGAGAATGAGAGAATATTTGTGACAGGCAGCTTTTTGAAGAGGTATAAAAAAAAAAAAATTCCCCCTGGAAAGAGAAGCAGGCAGCAAAAACCTTCTTCTGGGCGAAATAGGTCTCCCTGGGGTACCAGGCCGCTCGTCCCCAGAAAGAAGTGCCACTGCCAGGTCAGTTTGTCAAGGTTGACTGGGCGGCGGGTTATTAGGACATCAGCTCAGGAAACATCTGAGCATGAATATAAGTACCTGAATTATGTAAACGACCGAGCTTAAATTAATCATGTGAAAGCTATTAGACTTTTACCAGTAGAGGGTTGAACATTTAAAAAAATCACATCGATTACAGGTGAAAATAATAAACTCGATAATGACACAAGTGCACTGGGACACTTGAATAGGACCACTCTTGATGTTATTATTAAAATCTGAGCGTCTAATGTGAAAAAGGTCCATCTGGGGTCTATTTTCGCCATCATGCCTGCTTCTACTTGAGATCTCCCATGTGCAGTATTGATCAAGTTTTATCTGATCTTATCCACGTCACTATGTCGCTGCCGTACAGATCTTAGGGCTCTGAGAGGAAAAAAACAGCCCATAAGTGGAGGCTGACTGTTGCTTCAGATGCAATTAGTCAATAATATATGTCAGAAAGAGGTAAGAAGTCTGAATGTGTCCTCATCCTTCCAGCCTGCAGTTGGTGGAGGGGGCACCTGCTTTCCGGTAAGCGTTCCTTAACGTTATAACCGCGGCGTGATGCAGCCGCGGGCCCACAACTGCGCTTGAGTGCTATTAAACTTGAGAGATGACTCACCATGAGCAGACAGCGGGCAGGTCTCCAAATCTGGCTTCCAGAGCAGCGAGGCGCTACATTTCGCTGTGCTCGGCCACAGTCCAGATCCCTTTCCAGAGTGGGGGAGGGGGGTTTGGGGGGGAGGGAGGGTGGCACCCGACAGTCCGCTGCAGAGGCAACCCACAGAGAAATAAATAAATAAATAAATAAATAAATGACTCAAACTTTGTTTTGACGTCCAGCAGAAGCGGCAAACGCGGTCTGACGTCCGGCCGCGCCGCGACTCGCGCTGCAGTGGTGCATTCAGACCCAC
Source organism: Dactylopterus volitans (assembly GCA_901007715.1). Lineage (NCBI taxonomy): Eukaryota > Metazoa > Chordata > Actinopteri > Syngnathiformes > Dactylopteridae > Dactylopterus > Dactylopterus volitans. The sequence goes on from CAAKHG010045925.1 coordinate 11,213, forward strand.
CGTGGGGCCCCACCGCCCCCGACCACTGTCATTATGTCATTAGGCGGCGAGCTCGGGAATGGCGGGAAGGGGGCGGGACCAAAACTTCTGCGTGGGAGACGCCGTCGATGGCGATGAGGAGGGGCGACAATTAGGCGCGGGATCGGGGGATCAGCAGATCTCAGATACTCAATCTGATTTCAGATTCACAGAAATGAGCGAGACCCTCCTGTGTTTGCCTCTGTTATCGCACCTCTTTGAAAAGGGCCCCCGGGGGCCGCGCCGGCCCGCGGAAACGTGCGCACGGCTTATCAAGACAGTTAAATAAACACACACACACAAAAAATTAAAAAACGGCTAACTTTCCCGGCAGAGAATTAATTACCCCATACTTTTTTGAGGGAGGACATGACGAGGTTATGAAATTAAACTATAAGAAACGATTCCAAACAAACATCTCACACCCAGCGTAATTAAACGAGCCCGCCCGGGCCCCTGCACGCTCCCGCTGTTGCCGCCGACTTCCTCGCGCTAACGAATCGCGGGCTTAGACTTTCCGAGGAAGCCGAGCGCCAGTGCGGGCGCGGAGGAACAACAGCGGCAACGCCATAATCGAGTTCCCTCTCGTGCGTCACATGAACCTGGAACGCTTGTTTGTTTCTTTTTTCCCATTTTCTGATTACTTTTTTCCCCCCACATGGCTTTGCGAGGCTTAATTTGAACTTTTTGAACGCGTTTGCTAAACGGTGCCGGCCAGCGGGAGCCTCGGCCGCAGCCATGACGACGAGCTTGCTGACGAACCCTCCAACTGCGTTCACACTCGCTCACACTTATTTATGCATCACTCCTTCATTTACTCGCCGTCCTCCTAACTTACTCACCCACCCATCTACATCCTATCTTACCCGCTTTCTTACTTATTTATACATCATTCATTCATTTACTTTCGGCGTATTTGTTGGGATAGATGCGTCTTCTCAATCAAAAAACAAATATCAATTCTCCTCTCCTCTCTCCTCTCCTTCCTTTGCCCAAACATGCTACTGTATCTGCGCGAAGCTTTGCTGAAGCCAACTGAGCGACAACCTCCTAAGCGGAGTGGAGCGGCTGACGGTTTAGGGTTAAAGAAGGACGGCAGAGGCCGGGAGAAGACATGGAGGTTGACTTCCTTTTGTCAGTTGGAGCTTCAGGGGTCACAAAGGCCAGGCAGCTGCCCCCAACCCCCTCCCTGACTACCCCCCACTCTCCCCCACCCCTCCCACCACCAACAGATGATGACTGGAAGAGAAGAAAAGGGCAAAACGCACCCAGAGCTGCTGGTCTGTTTCACGACGATACGGGCGACTGGAGGCAAAAAAATAATAATAATCTGGCACTCGGCATGAGAAAAAAATTCTAGAAACCCCGAAAATCTCAATCATGGGGCCGGCCGCGCGGCTCTCCCTCCTCCGCCGGGTTTCCGTATCGTGAGCTGAAAAAGGCCAGAAATGTGATCAGAGACAAATCCGGCGGCCGACACAATGGCGTTCCCACGCGGCTGATGAGCGGCGGCGGCGTCGGAGCTCGTGATGTCGCTCTCCGTCTCAGAAGCCGCCGGCGTTTAAGATCCCGTGTAATACAAGTGCCTCTCTGCGCGCGGGAGTCCAGCAGTTCATGCTGCTCTTGCGACAGCGGCCAAAGCGCCTCGTATCGTGGAGGAACCGACACCCCCCCCCTCCCCCTGACAGTTTGAGCAATGGGACAAATTAGCTCGCTTAGACCAGAGTCAATGCAAAAAAGGGGGGGAAAAAAAAAACAGGCTTCCCTTCTCCCTGACCATGGTTTCCATTTACAAAGGGGCCCTTGAGATAAAACCCAGGACAATATGGACCCAATTACATACAAAAAAAAAAAAAAGTAAAATCACTTGCCGTTATTATCACAAATTAATTTAGGTTGCATTAGCCAGGAGGATATCGGGAGAACAAGTTACATGTGCGGCCGATAAGGATTCCTTTAACTGTGCGTCGCCGGCTTTGAGGGGGGGGGGACGTCTGAGGCGGCCTCGGAGGACGCCGCGTTGAACATTTGAGAAATAATGTTAAACAGGTTTTTCTTTTCTTCTTTTCTGGACCTCAGCACATCAGCAGGGTCACCGCAGGCCCCCCTCCAGCACGTCTGCGAGCGGGTGCGAGCGCCCCGACCGAATCTCTCTCACCCTGTCTATATAAATATTTGTAGATGACCAGCCGTAAAATTATGACTGTCACCCTATATGAGTGGGGTGACATTTTAGGGACCCCTCCCAGTGTAACCCAGCACAGTCCAACAGCGTCACAAACTACAGTCCCAATAACAATCATTCAAACATGTCAACACCTCTCTCACACACATTCAATCACAATCCAACATAAAACTCCCCCTGAAGGGAGAACTGATTGCAGGGTTGTTGTATTATACCCTATAGTGAACACGCGGCGGTCGTAATGTTATGGCCGATCGCTGTGCGTTACATTTGCGGCGGCTGCCGTCCTCCGTAATAGCGTGTTATTTGGGAGCATCCAGGCAAACCTGCGTGACACTCAAAAAGGTTTTGGTTTCGACTCTCACCCTTGTTCTTTTCGCGTCCCTCAACAGTCCTGCGTCACTCGCCACGCCTCAGTGCTGTGAGACGCCGCTGGCCGACGTCATAGAAAAAAAAAAGTGAAGGAGGCCAGAGCTGAGTTATGGGTCTGAAGCTCCGCGCTAAAGGTCGCTCAGCCCGGCGCAGCAGCGACGAGCCCACGACAACAGCCAGATCTTCACGATCTTCAATGAAACGTGGTCCCAAATCAGAGCTAGCAAAAGCAAAATTACCAACACTGTTGGACATGCGTCCCTCTTCTGTTGTTGAAAACCACCGATTCAAGCGACTGCTAAATGTCCCCGAGCGTCGTTGTGAGGTGCCCAGTCCACCATAAAAGTTTAGGCAAAACCTTTTGGCTGAAATAAGATGACGTGAGGGCTAAACTGCAAGAGGATTTAAGCAGTGCAGGCTTCACTGCTTTAACTACAGACGGCTGGACGTCACGAGCAACGGGGAGCTCCGCCACAATCACGGCGCGCTACGGATAACTGGATTATTAAAAAAATAAATAAATAAATACCCGTTCTTCAGACCCGCGCTGTTTATGAGAGCCACACAAGTGAACATCTACTGGAAATACTGCAGGCAGCGGTGGCCGAGAGTCTCTCTTTCTTCGGTTTAAACCAAACTGAAGTTTGAACCGAACCGCAGCTACGGTGAACCGTTACACCCCTACTGGAAGTTAATGGTGTTTTTTTTTTTTCCTCCAAGTTCATTACTCAATCAGCTACTCGTATTTACTCAAAATGAGCGTGAGTGCAGTGGGGTCTGATCTTCCCATTACTCCTCGACGGCCAAAGGGCAATTTGTAATCCAACATTCCGGCCTCCACCTCCTAAATCAAAGCGCATCCCTCTTT
>CAAKHG010045926.1:0-10978 GCA_901007715.1 Dactylopterus volitans
CTTTTTTTTTTATTTATTTTTTTAAGTCCTGCTGCTTCTTCAAATGCTTCAAGCCATTTTGCACTTCAGACACGCAAGCAATTAAATTAGGATCACAGGCAGCATGTTTGAGGCTGAGGTACTAAGAACGCAAACTTTTTCCTCCTCAATAACTCATCCTCTCAGCTGTGAAACTTGATCTAAGGAAAACACCTATGGAGCAACAGTGTTGGTGATGCATCGTATGTCGTAATGTTGCTGGGTTTTTTCCCCCCTCCATCTGTGCTCAGGCGTGCTAAGTGTCCCATTTTTCCTTCAAAAAAAAAAAACAGGAACAAAACACATTTTTATTTTGTTGATTTCGCATGACATGAGTAAATCACTCTTGGCCCGCGATTCGGCGATGCCTCATTAGAGTTTGCTTGCCAGCTTCACTCCCCTCTGCTTGCTTCGACTTGCCGTCAGGCTGAGCTCGACTTGTGGCCTCCAGATGAGGAACAAATGTATATTTTGATTGTTCTTCTCGTGATAGGAATTGCCTGCTGAGAGTCCGGCCATGTTTGCGTTTCACGGTCTGATTGAATTTGGACTTAAAAATGCCGGGTTTTTAAATGCCTATTCATGAGTTGATGGAGAAAATGAAAGCCCGCAACCGAAGCTGCACACAGTTGACAGGGTTGCCGAGTTTGGTTTCGCTGCCTGCGTCATACCTTATTTGGCTCAAAAATAATTGCAAAAAGTTTTCTATTATGCAGACTCATCTCGAGCTTCACTTTTTCTGAGAATTACAATTAAAAAAAAAAAAACATATTCAAAAAGTTTATTCTAAATAGAAATCACTATTTATGAAATGCATTTGAGGGAGGAAGTGATGCTCTCCAGTTACTTGGTCATAATTGTGAGTTTGTGTGTGTGTCGGTGTGTGTCTTTGCGGCATAGCTAATCAATATCACTTGCCCCTGCTTGTTATCAGATTTGTTTGGAACACAGCCGGCGGGCATTTCAGCGGATAGAATGCCAGGCTCCGATCGCTGCTGCTACAATATTGTCTCACATAAGCTGTGTGTGTGTCGGTGTCATCTACGTGAGGCTGACAGACAAATGAACGCTAATGCTGGATATGAGCATTAATTTAACTCAGGTTTTGGTATTATCGGCACCCTAATGCCACTAAATTTTTTAAATGCATGAGTTTTTAAGTCTTGAGATAAAAAACTCTTGAGATAACAATCATTTCACATATATGACTAATAAAAGCTAAAAAAAAAAATGTTGTTTAATAGTATTTTCTTAACAGGCATTCATGTTGTGTGTAAAACAACATGATTTGCTTATGTTAAACCAGCCAAGCTCAACCAATAATGTTTTCATGGCACAGTGCTAAAGTTAGCTTGCTGGCGTTAGCATTGAATGTCAGTGTGTCTTTTTTGGGTGCTAGCCACTTTATTCCCACTAGCTGGCCAGTTATGGCAGGTTAGCTTCAATGTATTTTCCTGGCGTCTGTGTGTGGCGCCTGACTATCCTGACCAATCAGGTTCCTCCTCATGTTGTCCAACCTGCCTGTCCCGTTTCACTCGGTCATAGTTCTGAAATTTTGTTTTAGATGGATTTTAGATACATACCTAAAGAGCTTTGACCCCACAAATTATTTGCTAGCTTAAAATGAAAAGAATGGCAAGTGGTTTTGCAGCAGTTCGTGTGTGTGCGTGCGTGTGTGTGCGTGTGTATTACTGATGTGAACCTGCTCACTGTGTCCCTTGCAGACGGAGCGTGGGGAATGGCTGCAGTTCCAGGCGGACTTGCAGGTGGCGGTGGCGGTGGCCGACCGCCTGAGAGCCGAGGCCGAGGAGGAGCTGACGGCGCTCCGGGCGGCTCACAGAGACGTGGAGAGGGAGCTGGCAGCCGCCCTGCAGAGGCAGAAGGAGGCCGACATGCAGCTGGTCACCCTGAGGGAGGAGCTAAAGGAGAGCAGGCAGAGACTGGCCGCCACCACCCAGCCGCAATGCACAAGTGATGTCCAGGCTTCGTGTCCGGGACCCGAGAAGCCCAGCAGAGAACCGGCCGCCAACAGCAACAGCAACAACTCCGACGGCAAGGACGGGAGCTGGAGGGGCAGGGAGAGGGGTGCGCTCAGGCCGGGACGGGACGAGCTCCAAAGCGCCAGTCAGAACGACGCGGCGACGAAAGCCGTCAAAGACGAGGCCAGGACAGACTGCAAGGGTGTGGCCAAACGCTACCTGAGAAATGTGACTAATGAGGACAGGAATGGAGAGGAGGCGCGGTCCGGTGAGACGCGAAGAGCGCCGACAGCCGAGAGGTCAAGGTGAGGCAAGCGGCTCGCGATGACCTGGAAACCTCAACAACAACAACAACAAACGCGCACCCATTTCGCCGTGACGTGTTCAGACGGGCAATTGTTATTGATTGTTATTGTGGTTTCTCCGTTGCCGCCCCCCCCCCCGCAGAGCTTCACAGGGCCATTTCAGGATAATTTGAACCGCTAAATTCGCCGATGGGGCCCGAGTGTAGCGGCTGTCTCCAAGAAAAATACCGCTGAAAACAGTTGTTGTGGTTCATCAGTTCCTCCTTGTTCTGTGTTGCGACGCCGCAGAAGCCTGTCCAGATTACCGCCGTCCTCAGACCCCCTCGCGGTGCAGAATGGGACCTCCCAGGCCTCGAACTCCTCAACGGCCGAATCCGCAAACAGCAAGGTGAGCTGTTTCTTTCTTTAAGCCAGAAAATGTTCACATGCTCAGGCAGGTGATTGCTGTGCATTTTGTGATTTTTTTTATTTTTTTTTATTTTCTGTCCCTTAATTTGAAGGAGTTTTGTTTTTGTTTTCAAGAATCTGGGGCAAATTAGAGGGCGAAGAAGTCTGGATTGGCAGGACAGCAGGCCGAGCACTGATACAGGTGTGTGTCTGTGTGTGTGTGCGTGCTTTGTTGTAGATTGCTGTCTGTTTGTAGATCATCTCCCTCTGATAAGCGCGTCACCAGGCAAGCGCGTGGCAACGTTTTTTCGCGTGACACACTCTTGTGTACTCCTTTTTGCAAGTTGCTGCCGTTCGAAACGGCAACTGAAAGCATATAACATAAAAATGGAAACTATTTGTTTTTTTTTTGAGTTTCGTTCTTGCACGATGTTTCCAGCAATGTTCGAAATGTGTGCATCATATCTCTTTTAGCCAACTTCATAGATAACGTTCCCGCGTTGGTCAGCATACTCACGAGGTTGTTTTCATCATGACTGTTTTGGGTAGGGGGGTCGGGACCCTTCGGAATCCGCCGAATGACCGCTGCTTCAGGAGCTGTTAGCGGACCAGTGCTTGCGGGCTAACGACAGCTAACACCACTGCGTCTATTTCACGACACTGAAACCACATTGCGTGATTAAAACTGAGAAAACCTGAAGTCGAGTCTGAGTCAGCGGTGGTTAAACGTGATCCCCCACCGCCTCAGGTTCCCCCAATTATATCTTTTCTAATTGCTTTGATTGAGGGACCCCAGTTAGAATATTACCCACAGTGCATCTGTCACTGAACCTGATTTTTCATAGTCATGGCTTGTCGGGTATTAAAGCACGATTTCTTCTCTTTGCAGGAAAACGTGAGGAGTCTCTAAACAAGTACAACTCTACCCTCACTGAGCTGCCACCCGCCAAGTGAGTGCACACACACACACCCACACACACACACCAAGGGACCATTATTTCCAACACACAGGACTGCTAACGTCCTGTGTAAATCTAATTACTCGTTTTAATCTGAGTGTATTCATAAAGCACGATATTGGAGCCCGTCTCAGCTGAAACACAGGGTTAATAAAGTTTTCTATTCTGTTGCTGACTGTTACTGGGTAACGAGGCTTTTTTTTTTTGCTTTTTTTTGAAACTTCCTGAATGCTCAGCTTATAGCGACGACGTCTGAAGTGTTCTAACAGAAGGTTCCGGGCTTTCAGCGCTGTTTTTTTTGTCCTCATGTTGTCAGGTCCCAGGATGGTTTCAACCTGCTGCTGCGTCGCCATGGAGGCTCAAAGAGGAACTCGTTGCTACGCTGGTGTCAGAGCCGAACGCACGGCTACAAGGTGATCCTGGCTGGTATTTACTATTCAGTGTATAAAGCTCTCTTTAATTATATTTTTAGGTAGGTTAATGCCGTTTTTTTTTCGAGAGAGAAAACTATATTCTCTCAAAACTACGATATTAACCTGAAATTTAATACGATTTCTATATACACCGATCAGCCATAACACTGCATGTTTACCTCACAGTATAATACAACAGCCCTGAAATACATTCTCCCTTCAGAAGGAATTTTCTGTTCAATTTGTTTTGAATCTGTTTGAGAGAGGTGTTTTAATGATGCTATTGGGACTGATATTTGTGATGCTGTTGAACTGCACTGGGTTATACTGAGAGGTGCCCCTAATATTTTGTCACCCGAATGCATATACGTGGGCTCGCCAAAATATTAGAGACGCCTCTGATTATAACCCAGTGCAGTGGTTATGGCTGATTGCTGTAAATGGCTGATATCGGAGAGCCTTTCCTTTTCTCTCATCAATATGACATAAACTAATAGAATGTCAAAATAGTTCATCATTATATTTGGACCGTCATTTTTGATGCTGTTAAACTGGGTTATACTGAGTGGTGTCACTAATAGTTTGCGTATTTGTGGGATAACCATAATATTAGCGACAATATTTGGGTTTTCATGTTTTGGCTAAGAAGTGTATAGTTACTTCTTCACAAAAATTGTTGAAACTTGTGTTTGGGATTGCATAGGACACAGGAGTAGTTGCCTCTTTACCCTTTTTTTAAACTTTGATTATGCCATCGTTTGGAGTATCTTATTATATCTTAAACCACCGAAACTCTTGTGTTCCCCATTCTCCGTTTTTTCCCCCCATGTAGAACATCGACATCACCAACTTCAGCAGCAGCTGGGCCGACGGCCTGGCGTTTTGTGCTGTTTACCACACCTACCTCCCGTCGCACATCCCTTACGGCTCCCTCAGTCCGGAGAACAAGGTGGGCCCAGCGCCTGGTGACTGTGTAGGTGATGCATCCAAGCGTTTTACATCCTTAAACTTCACGATTGTCCTTTTTTTTTTTTTTGTGCAGAGGGAGAATCTCAGTCTGGCATTCAAAACCGGAGAGACTGTGGGGATTGCACAATCTCTGGTAGGACTTGTGCTTTACGCGCCGCTAAATGGTCTCATTTCTCTGTCATAAACACGAGGTTGGTTTTGTTTTTGTAAGGCCCATAAATCTGGCTTAGATCCGGTCTTTGTTTAACAGACTTTAGAGGAGATGCTGAGAGCAGGCGGTCCTGACTGGCAAAGGGTCCTGAGCTACGTGGAGAGCATGTACCGTCACTTTGAGATGTGACTGCTGGAGAGGATCCTTCAGACTTCAACAAAGAAAACACTATAAATTGTTTATAACGATGGCCGCGTGAGTGCTCCACCGTGCCCTTTGTTGAGTGTCGGCAAAAATTTACATTCCGCGGCTTTTTGCTGACTTCCATGTGAATCCTAACTTCGGAACAGCAAGAATAAAAGTAGAAATCCTTCAGCAACGAAAGACCTAATGTGACTTTGTGGACGCTGGCACATGCAAAAAAAAAAAAAAAAAAAAAAAGGGGGGTTGTATGTGAAGTAATTGCTGAGTAAAGCAATGTTAGTGCCTATAATGTCTAGAGTGAAGTATGAGTCATGTTTTACAAACAGTAGTTATAGATAGATGAGGATGACTGTGAGTAACACTGAAAGAAAAATGTATATCTTAAAATACATTTCATCATGAATTTGTGGGGAAAATGCACATTATTGCCATTAATACATCGGAATGTGGTAATGACCAAATGTTGGGGCCATAGTTAATTCCATGTAGTGAAACAGTGTCCAGATTTTTTTTTTTTTATAACTATAAATTAAAAATTCATAGTTTGAGGTCTTGTCGTCTGACCTGATATTCTCTAATTTATGAGGTGCTAAACCAAGCTGTGATTGGTCGGTTCGATTCCAGCAGCTCCCCAGTCGTGACTTCATTCCTCATTGAATCCCTCATGTGTCACACGTCCAGCCTGTAAGATTTAAGTATGAAGAATGCCAGGAGCAGATTACCCGACCAGTGTCAGTGAAAAGCGTAGGCGTGTGAAACTGACCAATCGAGAATTTACTTCCTCTTTTGAAATAAAAAGTTACATATTGTAGCATTGGAAGGTGATGATCTTTCATTGTCCCGCAGGAAGGTTGCGGCCGTGTTCAGAAACGCCTACTAATGTTCTCAGACATCATGTACCACACCCTCTACTTGTCAACAAATATTTATTAACAAGTGTTATTCACCATGCCAAGTGTCCCACAATGCATTCTGCACCAGCCGGAAGCTGAGCAGGCTAAAAGCCTTACGTAAGAATCGAAACAGGCCTTAGGAATTTTGCTCCAATTTTTCAGAGGTGCCTTCATCAACTAGCCGTGGTGCAAAATAAACTTCCTCTTGTTCTCGAGAAAAAGCCTGCATTAAAGGGACAGCGCCCCCAAAACTGAAAATACACTCATCTGCTCACCGTTATATTATTAGTATTTGAAGTCAGCTTGAAAAGCTAGCTGATTCTTGCTGGTTTAGCGTGGCGAGCGCATTTCTCATGTTCGCAGAATCTGCATACTGCCCGGCTGGAACAACACCACAAACCGCGATTAACTGAATGATAGATAATCGACATATTGGTAGGCGAGTCTGAACTCCGCCCTGTTTGTACATGTTAACTTGCTTTAAATGTCTCCACACTGGTACTTCACGCCGAGAAAGTACTGTATTCCCCTCGTGTTGTCAGATTTATCCTCCAACCGTGTACGCAACGCACCCCGAAGCACAAACGTTCCCGCGAACCGTGTAGCAGTCTGCTAATATGCACTTGTGTCAGCACTTTGTTTTTGTACGAATGTATTTCTGTCAGTATAGATGTTAAAAGAACTGCTTTTGGGCTCGTGAAAGGGGGGCTTTGGTAGGAATCTGGTGGAAAGGCGGTCATGAAAGTTCTTGAGCAGCAGCCGGTGTCTCCTCACACGAACCACGGTAACGTGCGGCCCAGCTGGCGGCGCTCCACATCCGAAAGGGCCCCCGTTGAGTTCAAAGTGTGCCGGTGCCGCTCAAACGCTCAGGGACGTGCGTCGCAGGACTGACGTTTCGGCGCACCTCTGGTTTCAGCGTCGCTCCGTGGCTCCGCTGCGTCCTCGCGGATGCACGAACCCCACCGTCATTACCCCACGACACCCACGGAAAAAAAAACACGCCTTGTAAGGACGCGCTTAAAAGTGCGCGCCAAATATTGGACATCCGCGTCTTGTGAAGCTTATTTATACATATGTGAAATAAGTGCTACCAAAGGAAAATAAAATGTTGATAAGACACGAATGATGTGTGAGTGCTGTTTTTAATCTGGTGGGGTTTCCAATCTGGGAGTATTTCCAGGAAAGCTTTGTGAATATGATGAAAATGGCCATATATGGGCATACAGTCATGTAAAGTATTGCACATAATTTCTGGTTCAGTTGGCGCTCAGGTTTGAGGGGGCTGGGTTAGCTTTGACATTACTACCACCTGCTGGTAAGAAGTAGTCACTACAGGGTGATTTTTTTTTTCTTTTTTCTTTTTCTTTGTGTTTGCCTGGTGGTGAAATCACAGCCCTTCCTCCGACTGCAGTGTCAATCACGTCCTCCATGCCGCAACCTGTGTTTATGTATCGCAACGGCCAGTGAATTACGCAACAGGAAACGGACGTTTGACTTCTTGTGGATGCGTTAAATGGCGTGTCATTTTCCAGTTTCAGCTGTAGAAGCGAGAGCAATAGCGGCGGCTGTTTCGGGAGTGTGGAGCCACCTGCGTGGCGTGAACACCCGTTGTGGTCACAGTGTATTTAAGTACTCAAAGCAGTTAACCACATTGCTGAATTGTGTGTCTGGACTTGTAGTCGAGGGCAAGCCGGCCTGCAGGGGAGGAAAGCGTTTGAACAACGTTTTTCTTTTTCAGATAAAATGCAAATTAACCGTTGAATGCAAAGTTGCATTCTTTCGTAATTTCCTCCCACTGTGGAAACCAGAGTGTGTGTGTGTGTGTGTGTGTGCGTGTGCTTTGAATGGGATTGTCAGTGGCTGAATAGACGGAGGAGCTGCATCCCTCTGGGCAAAGGTGTCAAAGAGTGTGTGAGCTTATCCATTGTGTGACACAGAACATATGATAGGATATTATGTGCACACATCCTGGTGCGTGTGACGGTGTGAAATAGCATGTGAGCGTGTTCCCGGGGGGGGCGGGGGGGCGTTGGTGTTGGGAAAGGAGGTGGGATTTGTGCAGGTGCAGGTCGGATGGACCTGTTGGAAGTTTCAGTGGAGGGTTTTAACGTAGAAGAGACGCCGGACGAAGCCAGCGGGAGAAGCGTGGACGAGATGTGGACCCTGGCAGTGTGTTTGGGAGTCGTGTGCTCTGCTGCTCCCGGTTCGGCTCAGAACTCATCCCAGTAAGTGGCACAGTTAGTCATGTAAGCGTATTTTGACACAGCAAAGACACCGTGTAATGGCCCCTGTTTGTCTCACTGCTCAGTAACACATCAGGTCCTCCTCTTTCTCCCAGGACGCCGTATCTGCTCACAGGTCCGGAGCTGTTGCATGCTGGGACGCCGGCTTCGCTGGCTGTCACCGTTTTCTCTGACTTTGCCGGAAAGGTGACGGCCGCAGTGACACACGACAACACCCGAGTAGCGCAAACGGAAGACTTCCAAGGAGGTGATGATGGAGTTAGTGGGACTGCAGCGGGTATCTGCAGGTCTTGGAAAACCAGTAAATCTACAAAGCACAGAGCTCTGCTGAACTAAGATTTTAGCTCAAAACTGATTATTATATGGTAATTGGGCATGCATCCATCAATTCAAGTCACTTAAGTTGATCCATAATAGTTGATTAATCATATTGTTATGATCATGCTTTCTACAGTACTTATAAAAACGTGACCTACATACCTGTGCATATTTGTATGCTCTGTAAAATTATAGCCATAATGTCCTTCCTGGCATTAGGCAGTGTGATCACGAGGTAGGACATTTCCTTCTATGGTATGAAAAGGCCTAAAAATGATAATCTAATCTTTGGTACCCTGCAGAAATCCTGGACTTGCAGTCTTAATGTTGATTTGTTTGATTCAAAGAAGACTAAAGCATCGTTCTCCTTTTTAAGGTTTGACCAGGCTCCTCACCCTCCCTCCTGTAAGTGTCCTGTCATTTCTTTTAATCTACTATTGCAGCTGTCCGCTAAAAATAAAGCTGTCTTTAAAGGGAAGGAGGCAGAAGTGTCGGGACACGGCCGCCATCAACATTTCTACCCCTAATAATCCATGTATGATGTGCAGAGTTTACAGAGACCCACAAAATGTTGTCTAAAAATGTTGTTTAGGTGATTTGTGATAACTTTGGCCTGACAGGATCTGCATCTGCTGCAACTTTTTTGCTGAGGGAAGAAGGAAAAAAAAGAACGGCCGTGTCCATTTTCACAAAAGTTAATAGACCTGATCTGAACTATAAAGGATATGAAACGCTTTGTAGAGGTTACAGAGGGCTGCATTATTGAGGTGTTTGTGCATTCTCGGAAACTGCCTGCTCAGCCTGGTCGAAGTGTCCCGGTGACGAACGACAATAACGATGCAAATGCTGATGATCGTCTTTGTTGTTGTTTAAGGAGAATTCAGAATTCACCAAATATTATTTAGACTGGTAGATCACAGCAACCAGATACTTACATGCTGCATTCAGTTTAATGTTGGCCTGCGTTTCAAGTCATCCATAACTGAGGTGAGCAATATGTTAACACGATGATGGTGATCTTGATCTTGACATAGGATGGCAAAATAATCAACTACTTGGTGCACAACACCTCAAATTATAGGAGCAAGGGGCAATAGCGGCCGTCATTCCAGCTGACATCCGCTCTTCAATAACTGATGCGTAGTTCGACAACAAGTACGGGGGCGCAAAGACGTTCATGGCGGCAGCTGAGCCACGCGGTGCGTTGCAAACGCCCGCTGATGAAACCGTCACGCTAACGACGGACGCAAGAATCCACATGTTCATTAACGCTGATGGAAAAACAAGGCCTCGAATGCAGGCGTGCTCTCAACTTGCGCTTGATTAATTCCTAACGGGACATTTACTTTAGTGCGACACCAGTGGTCAACATGTGGTCCCATCTCCAGCCGCCAAGGAGCCACAGTTGACCATTTTCTTTGAAATGTAGATACTGAACGTTTTGCATGTGCAAAGCCCACCGACTTCGACAATGCAGACAGAGATTCTCCGCTTTTATAGACGGATGTATGGAAAATCATCCGTCTCCGGGATGAGGGAATGAGACTTGAAACTCTTGAAACTCTCTGCTTCTTGGTGCCCCGCATCTCTGCCGCAGATCCCGGCCTCCATGACCCGGAGCTCCGTCTTAAACTTGACGGTGACGGGCTACGAGAGGGGGAGTGTTGTTTTCTCCAACACCACCGCGCTCGGCTTCGACCCCGGCAACGTCTCCAGCTTCATCGAGACGGACAGCTCGCGCTACCATCCGGGGGATACTGTCAGAGTCCGAAGCGTGTCCGTTCAGCTGGATAATCGCCCGTACAAAGGCAGAGTGGACATCTCTATACGGGTTGGTCTCCGTGTTCTCTTGAGAAAGTAGCCAGGGGGATGGTTTCGTCAGCCATTGTGTGGCGCCGGGAGGGCTCATTGATCTTCTTTTGTCACACGCAGGATCCCGCTGGGAACGTTGTCAACAGGTGGGAGTCAACGGGGAGTCTTGGGATCGTGTTGCAGGAGTTCACTTTGTCTCAGACGCCCTCTTTTGGACGGTGGACACTCGCCGTCGGCGTGAACGTGGGTTCCCGTGGGTTCCCGTGGGTTCCCGTGGGTTCCCGTGTTACAGCCAAACACGCCAATGTACATAAAAGTGGCTGTTTC
>CAAKHG010045927.1:6316-18816 GCA_901007715.1 Dactylopterus volitans
GGGTTTGACAAGTTTTTTTTTTTTTTTTTTTTTTTTTTTTATAATGTCCTTTGTTGCAAATGGATTTTGGTTGATCATTAATTTGATTCTTGTCTCTGCGGTTCGTCACAGTTTACTTCGTTTCAGCAGAGAAAAACAAAAAACAGCTTTTTTTTCGCCTCATCTTTTATCCCCCCGATGTGGCCGCAGTCACTCTTGCTATTCTCTCCTCGCTGGGTTTGAACAGCTTTAAAACACCGTGGCTCTCAACTTTGTTCCCTCCTCCTCCCCCCCCTTTTTCTCCATCTATTACCCTTCCATCCCCTCATCCCTTCATCCCACTGAGTTTCTGCACAATTAGCCTGGTGGGAGAGATGGATGGCGCGGCAGGTGAAGGTGACGACGGAGGGAGAGAGGAGGGGTGTGTGTGCGTGTGTGTGTGTGTGTGTGTGTGAGTGTGAGAGAAAGAGAGAGAGAGAGAGTGAGAGAGAGAAGAGCAGGATACATGGAAAGAAAGAGAGAAGACGAAGAAGAAGGTAAATATGAGAGGGGGAAATCAGAGGAAAGTGAGGAGAGCAGAGGGGAAGAAGCGCTATAAAAATGCAGCCAGGTATGGATTATATAGCATACGCTTGCTACAGCAGGTCCTAGCGCACACACACACACACACACACACACACGCACACACTCATGTGCGCACTGTACATGGCCAGATACTGCACGTACTACTGGCCGGTACAGAGGGAAAGTATCCGGTCAACTTCCCGCTCTTCACTGAAACGCCGTCGCAGCCACAAACACCCCAAGCTTCCGCCACAACATAGCTATATTTACCCAGAATGCAACAACGGGTGGGTCGATCTGACATGCCGGGGATCAGCTCCTGACGTCACTCATGACCGAGGGAGGTGGATGAGGTCGTATCGACTGATGACGCATCGGTGATAATGGAATTAAGTAAATGTAAGGAAACAGATCACGCACATGACTGCACAAAGGACTTATTGGATCTCCGATATCTGCTCAAAGGAGAACTTCATAGCATTCTTCTGAGATGATACGAGCAGCCGGATCCACCGACCAGCCTCCTGCATCACCACACGAGGGTTCCACAACATATGCAGAAGTTCTCCACACACTTTGATGTGCAAAATCAGGCGATGCCCCCATTTTGTTTGAGGCAGCTTGAGTTCACATGCGTGCCGATTAGCACATTAAAGACACGACGACGACGTTGCTTCTTCGCCAGCTCAAAGGTAACGCGGCGGTGGGCTGAGTCTGGGCTGGTGCACTGATCACAGGCATCTCCAGTAAACAGACTCGGGGAGCTTGTGGCGTTTTACTGCGATTGCAGGCCCATCATTCCCCGCCGCCGCAGCTCAGGTTTGACTTTTATTTTGAAGCAGTCGGGACACGCAGAGCGAGCGTGATAGTTTCGTCACAAAAGAACCAAGTGCACAACACAAAACAGTTTGTTTTTTTTGGCGCTGCGCAGCAGAGCAAGAAGGAGCAGCCCTGCTTTAATAAGATCTGCAGGCAACAGGCTGATAATTCAACTTCTTTAATCCAATTTCCAGTTGGTCCCTTGCCAGTAATTTTCATTGCCCGCGAAGTGGTACCGACTCTTTGTCATAAAAGCCCGTTGTGAATGCGGAAATTGGGAGTTTAAGTAAATACAGTTTCAGCAGATAAATGCGTCATGGCCACAAAAATATTGCGATTGAATAAAGAACTCCATGGTCTTTGGAGTATTTTTGACACAATCATCTACCATCTCCAAGAGGTTTTGTCTCAAAACTTCCTGCATCGCGCCACCCAGAAAACTGTTAGCGCATTGGAGCGGTAAGCCCTGGATCTTGTTTGTGTTTCCGCCGCAGACCGCATCGTACATGGTAGGCGGGGTTTATTCCGAATGATCACCATGTTGAACCACCTCCACGGCTTCCCGTCCACACTACGCCGGCTCTTGTGGTCATCGACGCGACTATCACTGTGCCTCTCTGTGCCTATCACTGACCCTCTCGCTGCTCCGTCCAGCTCCCACCGTGTCTACTCGCTCCCTCAGCATTACGCGCTGCCATTTTCCACAGGAAAAAAAAAACAAAAACGTAAAGTCTGGAATCTCCACCCGTGGAACCACTGATATATTTAAATAGGGCACATTTGTGTTGGTGATTTATTCACACTGTCGCGTCTCTATCTTTGGGACCAATCAGTGACTGCAGTGTGTCTAGCTCCACCCTTTAGGTATCGGATCAGCGTGCCCGATACCCCGACGGAGGGGTTACCAAAATTACAACGGCACAATACGGTTTCTCTGATACTATCCTCAATAAAATTGAAAGTGTACCATAATGTACCGAACTCCATCGCCCTGTGGTGTATAGGTGGAAAAACTTCCACCTCCTCCATGTTAGCGGATAGGACTCGGGCTAAATGAAAGTATCAAATGACTCCTGATTTTCTCAAAGATGGTTTCTGTTAAGTTAAAGGTTTAATTATTTGTTTCATGCTATAGAAAAGGACAGCTGCTCTGAGTATAATACCGGAAGTTGCTGAGGCATTAACGGACTTCTGCTTCGGAATTGTCCAGGATAACGTTCACAGGACTCGTTATGCCAACTTTCTATAACCTTTACTGTGAACCAGACACTTGTGATTGAGTTGGTTGGGACCTCCGTTCCGCAACTCCATTTCCTCGCTGCTGTGCAGACTCTGGCTGCAGGATATTTTGGTTGGCTTCATTTTTGTCTAATGGGAGGAAATGGAGGCCCGCTGTTCGCATCATACCCAGTCCACTGATAACAATAATAAGTTATAAGAATGAACGGGCGAGCGGTGCTGAAGATTGTCTGGTGTCCGTCTTGCAAAAAAAAAAAAAAAAAGTTCATTTGTTAGCATTCAGAAGCGAAAAAATGGAAAATTGTCAGAGTGCAGCAATACAGTGCGTGTTGTATTGGCTGTTCCCTCCTCCTCCATCATCTCCACCCACGCTCTCCTCTGATGTGGTCGGGCGTGTGGAACACTGACACAGCCCTGCCCGCCTCAAAGCCGGCACGGCATAAGAAAAAAAAAAAAAACGTACACAGATACACGGCAAGATAAACAACATCATCATTATCATAAATGATCCCATTATTATTTTTTTTTTTTCTTGAATGGCATAAACACATCAATTACCATTAAGCCCCATTTTTGTGGTATTTTAGTCATTTGCATCAGTGACAAATGTCCCTCTTACATCTGGAGCGTGATTGATTCCGGTTTCACTTCAGCTCTCGGTAATTAATTTTTGGGTTATGAGAAACATTTTTCTGTCTGCACTGCTTTAAGAAGCGAAAGTATCCAGCGATAATTTATCTGAAACTCGAGACTTTCCCAAAGTTTTCCGTTGCCTCGGTGCGCCGCCGAGTCTGATAAATCAGCGAGTGACCCCCTCAGATGAAAACAATTAGCCAAAAAAAAAAAATAAAAAATAGTCACAGAGGCATCTGAACAATTAAACAATGTTCTGTCTGTTTCCTTTATCTCTCTTTTTTTCTTTTCATTTTATTTCACGGAGACGTCCTTTAAATCCCTTCTCTGTTATCCTCAGTGGTCAAACCAACAGGACAAACAAAGAGGTGCTGTGGGGAGAAGTTGCAGCGCAACAGCGGCTTGATAGAGACAAATTATAAATTGAATTTCTATCCTTGAGAGGCCGGTGTTTTCATTAATTTGTCCTCTCTGCAAACACTTAAATCCCCCTTTGTGTCCTCTTTTTTTTTATTGTTGGAAAACTTTAATGCAGAGCTATATTAATTAACGTATTCTCTCTCCCCAGTGCACATGGAAGGAGGAGGCAGCTGGAATTGTCGGGGCCTCTCTGGCGTCGACGATTTAAGTCTCCAGGCGTCTTTATTTGAAATACTGTCACAACACTGGCCTCCTTTTTCTTTTTTTTTTTGTTTTCCCTCCTCCTGTCCCGTCTACTGCTCCCGCTTGTCTCACGCTGGTTTTTTCTCGTTTCATCCAGTTTCCTCACAGTCGCTGGACTAAAGGACAATCTTGGAAAAAAAAAAAAGAAAAAAAACTTTAATTTGCTGTCTGCAAGAGGGAATCGGCCTCGGCTACTCAAAGCTAATAACCGTGTGGATTGTATTTTGCTTTGCTAACAAACTGATTTCCCTGTCGATTAAACAAAAATTAAAATTTGGTCTATCTGACTAAAGAGAAAGAAAAAAAAAACAAACACTTAGCAGAAATGCATCCTGCTTGCCCGTGTCCACTTGAACCCGACGCCACCGTTAAACGACGCTGGGTTGAGACACATCCTTGTCACGACCGGCCATGTGGTATTTTAAGACCCTATTTTATTTATCTATTTTTGGATCAAAACACTGCAAAGTGCACTGGTTTTAAGAAATTACACACTTGTAACGGCATACTCAACGCATGCTTGCAAGTACACGACCATTAACCAACATTCTAGATAATAAAATATTGGAAATATGTTTAATCTACTGATATTTTTGTTGCAAGCTAACGAGAGTAGCAACGTCTAACCATCTCGGCAGCTTATTCATCAGAAGGGAACTGCAGAGGGAAACCGCCGTTTCCCTCTCAGGTTTACCTCGAGTTTTACGACACCCACTCGGGTTTAAACCGGAATCTGGCAAGATCTGCACCTGGCGGGACATTGCTGATCGCGCGGACGAACCAAAAGGCCCCACTCAGACCTGCATGATCGTGAGTCCGGATGTTCTCCGATCCCACGTGGTCACCTCCAACTACGCCTTTTCACACATCAGCGACTCCTGAGCACACGTTGCTTCCTCTCTACACAAATAAGCATACGCAGTTTTGTACACTGTGTTTTCGGCTGACGGGAGGCAGCGATGCGCTTCCTGCCCCCTCGTCGACAGGAGATTAAAAGGAGAAGACGCCGATTCCTTGGCATGTTCCGGGTAAGCCAAACTGCCCGAGATGTTTGCTCTCGTGAAATATTAGATCTCTGCAGGCTCTTTGAAATTCTCAGACGTGGTGTATTAATAATGCGATGGCGAGTACGTACTTCCCCTGAAGCAGATGACATCAGTTAAGTAGGTGCTCCCTCGGAGGAGCCCCGGACACATTTGAATACACGCCAGAGCGCCTCCGAAATGTGGTCTGAACGATCGCATGTCAATGCATCATTTACTCGTGTGCGGTTTGAATGGGACGGAGAGCAGAGACTGGTTGCCTCTAAAAAAAAAAAAAAAAAAAGAGGGGGGGGGGGAAAACGCACATGCAACACACAATAATGGCCTCAAAACAATATGCCAGCCTTATATGCATAGAGACACACACACACACACACTCGGTTAATCAGCCTAAGGCGGCCCTGCAGCCCTCCCTCACTCTCCGGTGCTTTATGAAGGTAAATTCAGGAGCAAACCAGCTCGCTCCGGTTTCATCCCGGCATCAATTTGTTTACATCCCTGCTCATTCCTGTCTCCCCTCACGCTGCATATCCTCGCCTTTTTTTTTTTTTGTCTTCTCTCCGTTCTTTCCTGGAGCTGGAAATCTCGTGTTTTTAAGAAAACGTGAAACCAGAGGAACGCTGTGCCCGCTCGATGTCGGCGGAGGCGTTTCCGTCGCTTGTTGAAACAAAATAAACGGGGCTACCCGTCCAGCTCCGAAAAGTCTGATTTTCTCATCGAATGCGTTGAGATGGAAACGCAGCAGGTAGGCTGGTGACGCCCAAGCCGTCGGTAAGCTTCTGCGTGCGATTTTAAATGATTGTGATTATGACAAATGGAAATCCACATTCTCCTGAGCTGCAGGTCGGACAATGGTTGGTTCTTAACGTTAGATGCGGCAGAGCCGAAGCGGGTGACGATATTAGACCCACCAGTACAGCATCAGGCATCGCCACATGTACCTAAAGAGAAAAATCTTTTGTTTTTGCTTTGAGATTCACAATTGTGTTTTAAAAAAAAAAAAGTGTCCTTGTAAACAAACAGGTACCCTTCATAAGTAATTGGACAATCCTCGATACAGTAATTAATGTCTCCTCCGTTGTGATTGATCTACAGCAGTGGTCCCCAAACTACGGCCCGCCTCCACATTTGGCCCGGCCCCCAATACCACAGACGCATTTTGATTTTTTTTTTTTTAATATATAGTGTGTGACAAAAATATAGGACCACACATTTTTAGGGGGTCAAAATTATTTTGTTAAATAAATAGTATTATTATTTATTTCATGACTTTTTTCTGTGAAGAACCCCGAGAGGGTTATTTGGTGATTATTTATTTCATTAATAGTTATTATTTATTTCCTGACTTTATTTTTCTGTGAAGAAGGGTTATTTGGTTATGCGTGGCTTTCTGGAAAACAACTATTTTTTTTTACATTTAAGCACCCCTGCGATCACACTTTTTCTGTTATAAACTGACCCCGGGCCTCTATCGGAGAAGGGGAAAGTTATGTGGCCCTCATGTGATGCCGGTGAAATATCTCAAGATTATAGTTTTGAGAAATTTAAGAATAAATGAAATAATTAAATGGGTGATGACATTTAAACGCGAATGCTGGATTGATGATGCAAAATAAATAGTGCGCAAATGCTCAAGAGAATGAAGCCAGCGCCCCCTCAGCTGACGCACGTTCAACAAATAGCAACTGTTGTTACAAAGTGATGAGAGAAGCGAGGCGCCATGAAATACAAAGAAAACCAACCATCGCTCACACACGGCATCTATTTACAAATGAAAAATGTCCAAGGCTCAAACATGCAGAGACAGTCTCATATACAATTAGCTCAGCTTCACATACTGTGGTCAGCTGAAGAGGGGAACAGAAACTGAACGCCACTTTATGCAGCAGCAGTAGCCAAAAGTCCACTGGGTGGCAGCACTTACGGGCGGAAGCCCTGAAAACAGAAGCCATTTCGAGGGAGGGCAGCACATACAGTCGAGTCAACGCCCTCCTGGTCTGAACCTTCATTTACAGAAGAATTTGCAGACGGTCATGCTGGTAAA
Source organism: Dactylopterus volitans (assembly GCA_901007715.1). Classification (NCBI taxonomy): domain Eukaryota; kingdom Metazoa; phylum Chordata; class Actinopteri; order Syngnathiformes; family Dactylopteridae; genus Dactylopterus; species Dactylopterus volitans. Next base: position 13,301 of record CAAKHG010045927.1, read on the forward strand.
GAAAGATAGGGGCCAAAGACGGGGCAGTCTGGTTGATGCGTGAAACTGATTTTCATTATTTTGAACATGAGGACCCTTAAGCACTAATCTACACCTGTAACTGCGCCTGTAGTCACTACGTCATATTGTTTTCTTCCTTTAGGGATGTCACGGGCCTGATGGAGAAAGTCCAAGCGTCCCTTCTGGTCGTCGGGCCGCATTTTGCCCGTTTGGGCTCCAAATGCTGCAGGTGTCAATTCGGTTGCTCAATTCGGTTGCCTCATCTCATCTCATCGTCTTCCGCTTACTCCGGTTACGGGTCGCGGCCGTGCTGGAGCCCATCCCGGCTGAAAAGAGGCGAATGGTGGGGTACACACTGAAAAAGTCGCCGGCTCATCGCAGGGCCACATGGAGGACAGACAACCACTCACACTCGCACACACACCAACGGGCAATTTAGAGTTAACCTCAGCATGCTTTTGGAAGGTGGGAGGAAGCCGGAGTACCCGGAGAGAACCCACGCAGACACGGGGAGAGCATGCAAACTCCAGGTCCGGGAATCGACCGTCTTGCTATGAGGCAGCAGTGCTAACCACCGCGCCACCGTGTCCAATTCGGTTGTGTCTATTTGTGTGTTTTCGCGCGATGCTCCGAAGTCACGGTCCAACTGCAGGACTGTTACCTCTCAACCGACTTACAAATCGCTGGAACGGATACGTCTTTTGAAGTATCGCCTGGTGGATGAGCAAAAACAAACGTTGATGACACTGCACGTTAGACGCCAGTCAGAAATTCATTAGTTTGACCATCTTCGTAAAATAAGCCGCTAAAGTACATCACGATTGCTGTACCCAAACAGCCAGGAACCCTTAATTCTTATCAAAGACATTAATATTCATGTTTTCGCTGTGTTATGATTCTACTGTCAGCGTCTCGGCACGCGTCCCTCTGCTGCTCTTCCTTCTACCGTCTTGCCACCATCCCCGTCTTCAGCCTCACTAAATCTTCCTCGTTCCACTCCTCAACCCCACGTAGAGTCACCTCCCCAATCCCCCCCCTCAAGCCCCCATCCCCACCCCCTCCTCCTTCCCCAGCAACTTCCATTTAATTGCATGTCATAATGAAATCTCATTTGATCAGGAACAATCCAGTGCTGCCTAATCAAATTAACAAAGTCCTCCTTTGATTTTCAATTATCTCTCCTCCAGGCTCCAGCTAGCTTTATTTTATGCCCTCCACTAGCCGCCAGCCACAGGCAAGAGATGGATGGGCGGACGGATCACACAGGCCTCGCGCACACACTTCAGACGCTCATGGGCGCCTTAGAAGTGTGTACACACCCAAGATGGGAGTCGGCTCGCATTCAAATGCCGTCAGTCTAAGACAGTTAACGTCGGCGGTTTCTCTGCTCCTCAAAGAAATGGAGAACAACTGCTGTAAAAAGGAGCAAACGGAGGGAACGAAATATTCAAAATGCACATAATGCACAAAAATGCTGAGAAATTTTCCAAGTGGGAAGAAAACACATCCATGGAAAACAGGAATATGACAAATCTCTGATTTTCGCCTCATTATTTCACAGTCAGATTATCCGCTTCCTCCTTCTTATTCGGGACACAGCAAAGCCTTCACCTTTATCGACAAAAAAAAAAAAAAAAAGTTACTTTCAAGTTGTTCACCTGAAAATCATTTTTTAAAACAAACCAAGCGACTTGTGGTTGCAGGAGGTGCAGCATCAGAGGGAAGAATTACATTCCCATCCAGCTGAACTGCATTCCGAATTAGGTTTTGAGGGACGAAAAATATGACAGTTGTGATGATGTCTCCGGAGCGTTCGAGTAAGCCGGGGTGGTGTTTGCACCTGATCTTCGTGGGAGGCACATGAGTTTGATCCCATATCGCAACAGTTTTTAAAATTCACGAAAGATCGTCCTTCACCAATCGAAACTCACGCTGTTGTTGGTGTAACCGTGACAACAGGTTCGCCAAATTGAAATCAGTTCAACGATTTTGACCCAGACGACCCCCGATCGCGTCACTCGACCGCCGCCATGCTGTTGACACATGCCTTAAACATCATTATTTTGTCGACTCGCACATTTTGGCCGCGTCGCGATAGGTTTGCCATCAAAACACGCTGTCAAAAACAAAATGTGTTTGTAACCGACTTAATCCAAGATAATCCAAGTTACTGAGGGGTCAGTTTAGTTGCATGGGAAATTAGTTTTTAGGTGACAGGGTTGCATATTCATTTCGGTCCTCCATGTAGCTTTAATGGCAAATAATGGTCCTCCGCATACGCATCTTGCATGACAACTGATTCAATCAAAGTGTCGTCCCCACCACGTGGCATCAGATACTAACGTCACATGCAACGTCAGATCGACATCAAATATGCATTCCTATTGGCTACGTTCACGATCAAATACACCTGCGGAGGTGAGCTCGTCCGGGCCGCGACCACGAAGCTGCTGCAGGTCAGGCCACGTACACACGATAATGACCGCGCGCAAGAAAAAAACCAACAAAAAAACAATAATTCGCCCGGGGAAACGACCACAAAGCCAACAAGTGTAGACATGGTGAAGTATGCATGAGATGCTCGGTGAGCCCAGGCCCGGGAACAACCCCTGTGTTATATGGCCATATTGAAAAGCGCTCCGTGTTGCACTCAACAGCCGAGGAGATTCATGGCTTTTATTAGCCTCTGACAATAACTGTCAGCCAGCATTTCATATTCAAAGTAATGTGTATAATTACAGTTTTACGAGCAGCCTCTGAATACATTTAGACAGCGATTTTATTTCTGAATGTGATGCTGTTCCACAGATTATCAATAGTTAATGTGCTGAGAATGAGAGAGAGAGAGAAAGAGAGAGAGAGAGAGATAGGAAAGAGAGAGCTCAGCAGGAAGTTTATTCTGTCCACTGGCTGGAGACGGACTTTAAGATGAACTTATTGTACCTTTAGCCCCCACTATGGCCAGTTTTAACTTTATTATCCTTTCGCTGATCCTCTTTACGAGTGGCGCTGTTTAGCAACAGTCATCAAATGCGTTTATGTCCAGTCCCGGCCTCCGTTTGGTGTATCCGCTTGTTTTCATTGTTTGTCACACACATAAAAGGTGTCGAAGGTGATGACGGATACATACACCAGACGGGGCGCAGAGAGCAACCAGCAATCGCTCACCTCTGTAATAAAGTCAAATTGCTGTTAATGTCCATGTCTGGCCATAATATATGTAGTGAGGACTTGGGATGAATTGCGTTAAATATATTATGAGTAGAAAATTGTCATCACTGTAGTAGTTTATCCCACTGGTCACTTTTACACATTTTTCTTCCAAGTGTTTTTCAAATTGGGGGGCAGTGCCTCTTGGTGGCCACCAGGGGGTGCTCGAATTTACAAAAAAAATAAAGCACACTACATGTGAACAATCACACGCACGCACTCACACACACACACAGCAGAGTGAGGTTTGTTCTCCTCTGTCGTTCTTTACTCTGTTCCGGTTTGTTAAGTTATTTTTTGTGTTTGTGTGAATGAGCTCTGGAGCACATTTTAGTAAATAATATTCTAATTAAGTTGTGTTTTCCACTTTTTCTGTTGTCATTTGGCTTGCAAAAGGGTCCCGGCATGAAGATAATGCGTTTTGGAGGGGCTCGACATGGGGAAGTTTGGGAAACCCTTGTCTGAAATGTTTATATATAACTTCCAGAGATGTGTTTTCTGAGGTCCCGTGACCTTGACCTTTGACCTCTCACCACCAAAACGAATCCATTCATCCTTTAGCTCCAATTCACATCGGTGCCAAATTCGTTAAGCTTTCCTTCCTGGCTCTCCTAAGACATTGTGTTGACAAGCCAGACACATTTAGACGTCACAGTGGACCTTGACCTTTGACCCGTGACCTCCATCATCTAATCAGTTTTCCCCCTCAACCGGAGTTGACATTTACGCCAAATTTAAAGGCTTTCCCCCTGCAGGCATTCTTGAAATATCACGTTCACAAGAATGGGATGGATGGGCTGACAGACGGAGCGCACGTACGCAGGCAGGCAGGCAGGCAGGCAGGCAGGCAGGCAGGCAGGCAGGCGGGCAGGCGGGCGGGCGGGCGGGCGGGAGCCCACACTTGTAATTCCAGCAGCAACCACAGGTGTCACCAAACCAGCCGGGACGAAATTCATACGGAAATATGTGACAATGAGGCTTTCACATTGTTCACAAAAACATTAAAGATCCCGCACCAAGCATCGTGTGTGTTTCCAAAGCCTGACATATCCTGTTTTATCTGTCGTGGAGCTTCACTGTCCAAAAAAAAACTATTAAAAACACATGAGTGAGTCAGGCGGTCGCTTTGTGACACGTTCCTTCATTACCACGATCACACAAACACGATCCTGCTTACGGAAACACTCACCCGAGCTTCAAATATTGAGCAACCAATAAGCTATTTCCTCCCTTTTGACTAATGCTTACTGAATATCAGAGCGGCCAAATATTTGAGACTCGTGTCTAAATGAAATTGTATATTTGCGAATTACATTTTCAGTGGAAACCACCGGCTGTAGCAACAAGGGGCTCAGACAGGGTCACAAAGTACTTAAGACGCTCACGTTGTTGGTTCAGCACATCCTGGGGTTGCTGACGGCGACAAAAATACAGAGCAGCTCCAGCTTTTTTTTTTTTTTTTTTACTAGAGGAACACTTGTAGTCCTTTAAGGTCCGTGTTGTAATATTTTCCGAAAAGTTAATAAACATGTCCAGAGACGAGAGTAAGACCATCGGGCGTTGTGGTGCGGGCAGAGCTAAAGGAGAAGAACTGATAGCTGCGAGCTGATCAATTTAAACCCAATAATATATATCTTTTTTAAAGTGTGCTGCACTTTTTGAAATTACATAAAAGGCTTTCTCTTATTTTCAGTATGACTGATTATTATACATTATTTCACTGATTTCGTATTTTACTCATTTCCCTTATTATATTCTCTCTTGTGCATCAGTTTTTGCTCAAATTGGTATTTTACTTTTTAAATTATTTAATTTTATCATTTTGATTTTAGATTCAATAAAGTACCCTGTAGTTTAATTTAAAAGGTGCAATATTAATTTTTCACGAGCGCGAGGGCATCTAGTGAGCAGAATACACGCCAAACATCTCACCCTTGCAGTGGTAGCTATGATTAAAACGCTAAGATGACGTCATACATTTCTATATGGTGATGCAAATTAAGGCTGGAAACAGTTAAAACTTTCAGTATGTCAGATATTTTATTCAAACGCAGTGTTTGTATGTTCATTGTATTTTATTTTCCACATTTTCACCCTGTCCGACTTCATCGTTCAACAAATGGCAAAACACATTATCTACTCGTGCAAAAACAGCAACATTTGATGTCCATTACCGCTACTATTAGCAGTGGTTAGCGTCCAAAGTGTGCAAACGTCCACGAGTGAATGACTCTGACTCACCATTCCGAGAACAACACTGTGTTCCCATGGATTTCCATATCATAAGAGACTCTCGCTGGGTTTAC
>CAAKHG010045928.1:0-13083 GCA_901007715.1 Dactylopterus volitans
AGGTGCAGGCCCTGCAGGATGCCCTGCGCCGACGTCCGCAGAGCCGGCGGCACGGCGGCGCTCAGGAAGGAGATGCAGGCGGCCCAGACGGAGGCGTGAGTCACACCTGCAGGACACGGCGGCGTTCACACAGTCAGGGGGGGCCGGGGGGGGGTGGAATTCTCAATATGATCAAGTGCGGCTGGTTAACGCCGGCGGAGAAACGGCAAAAAACTGGATTTACTCAACATTCGTAAGCTAAAACGCAGAAAAACAATTTCGAAACGTTCAAAATTCCATTAAATAATCAAAATTATAACCAAGCATGGACAACTCACATCTCATTGTGGGGTGAGACCACCACCCAACGTAAAGTTCATGCCACAGCGACAGTGTGTAAAAGCTCTTCAACCGAATTCATACTTTTAATGCTAAAACACAATTTTTATCCAGTAAATTTTATATTTGCTGTTAACAAAAACAACAAAAAAATTACTAGAGTACATTATTTCTTGATTGAGATGTCAAATTATAGCCATTTACTTGCATTCCTGAACAGAAATATTTGTTTTGTACATTTTCCCCCTGCTAGTCACGTGCGCCCAAACGCCGGCGGCCAAACGCCGAACCGCCAAAGCAAATACGCTTTTGGAGACGCAAACATCAACCCCAGGAAAACATAACCCACGCTCGGGCGGCGGCTTCGCATTAACAACAATAACTGCTGCTGGAGGGCGGGAAACGCCGCCTGTTAGACAAACGCAGCCCCTCCCCCGCCCACTTCCTGGAGTCTTAGCTCCCCCCACGCCCACGTCACCTTGAAGGACCTCCATGGGCAGCACGGTCCAGGCGTTGGTCAGGTAGGAGATGTACAGGTAGCGCGCCGTGTTGCAGGCCAGCCCGATGTACAGAACTCTGCCGGGGGGGGAGAGAGGAGAGTCGCCGTCAGACACGCGGGCGGGCGAGCGAGCGGCCCGCAGCCATGACTCGGCAGATTCTGGAGGCCCAGAATCCAAAACGTGGTCGGCCGATACCAAAGCATCCAGCTTCTGGACGCAGGACTGGATTCTTTCATGTGTTATAAATCACGCGATCATATAACTGAACGGGTTCAGCTCTCCGACGTTTATTGTTGCATTTGACAGTTTAGAGATGAACAGTTGTGTTCTGTCTTTTGTAACATCAGCGCCGCCGTCTCACCGCTGGAGCGGCACCCAGGCCGCCGGCGCCACACTCTCAGTGGCCCCGCCCATCGCCTGATACCATTACTTCTGTTTGTTCACCTACGTATAGTTGACTGAGTGCACACACACACACGCGCACACACACACACACACACAGGAAAAAAACGACACGACTGCCTGCATGCACAAGCACTCAGGAGCTGTCCTCATTTTAAAGGGCCACTTCACTACTTTATCACTTTGGAGGTCTCAGTTGCATGATGGGAAACGCAGGGTTCAGACATTTTTTTTTCATGGGTGGGGGGGGGGCTTGTGATTAAAAGTCAGGACATATTAAACCACGAAAAAAACAGAAAAACTTATGTTCTGAAGGTCTGAAAACGAAAACCACACCTTTTCCTTTTTCAGGAAGGTGACATCATCACCGCCGCGCGAGCGCCGTCTCACTGCGGTGAAATCGAGCCGCGGTGGGGAAAAACGGCTCAAGTCTCATTTTAGCATTAGCATTTAGCTGCGGTTGGACCCCCCCTGGCGGGAGCTTGTGACGGCGTTTCTGTGCGGTCCCCCCAGAGGCCGGCACCATGTTTACTGTCGCTTTCAGAGAGGACGCCTCTTTAACCCCGCCCCTCCGCCGCGCTCCCTCGTGTTCAGAAAAGAGCCGATTAGCTCGGCTGCTGCGCGTCTGCAGAAATGCATCAAGGGAAACGGAGTCCCCGCGGCCATTTAGGGGAGCAAATTGATATTGGCGGACTACTTGTTGTTAACTGACTGGCGAGCTCAGGCTGGAGCAGCTGCTCGGAAAATCATGAATATTCACGTCGGGATGCAGCTTTCAAAAGAAAAAGGCTCAGAAAGGTTCAAAGGGTTCCCGACGCGAACCGGAGCTTCATTTTAAACCAAAAAAGCAACAACACACGACCTTTCAAGTAAAACGCAGACGACCAGAGAGGGGAGGGGCTTTTCCAGGAACACAGGAAGTGTGTGTGTGTGTGTGTGTGTGTGTAAGCGTGAGAGAGACATCAACCAGCAGGTGTGTCAACGTTTGTGATGAGAGATCTAACAAACTATATTTCATAGCGGCCGTAACCCGATTCATGTTCTTTCATCTGAACATCCGGGCCGGTCCAACAGGCCCGAATATAATTGAATTAACACATGAATTCATAATAAATAAACAAATGTTAAAAGCTTCATCTTCGTCCTGGTGAATCAACCCAGAAACAGAAATTATTTAAAGTTTGTCAGGGAAAAACTCGTCAGCAGAGCTTCGATATGCCGTGTGAATTATGACATAAATGTTTGGAACATAGTAATGGAAATATAAATAAATAACTCAATGATGTAATATCAATAATATTAATAAAAATGGTGGAATAATGATGATGTGAAGGCAACGGCTGAGTGGGACATTAATGTGATATTTACAGTCGTATAACGTCTGTTGACTCAGCTGGCGTTTCCGCCGCAGCTGGAGGCTGTGTGTGTGTGTGTGTGTGGTTGTGTGTGTGTGTTTCTGTGTGTGTGTGTGTGTGTGTGTGTGTTTCTGTGTGTGTGTGTGTGTGTGTTTAAGGCCTGAAATCTAACGCCTCGCTCTCGAATGTCCCCGCGGTCCGCGAGCTTCGGCCCGAGAGGAGCCTCGCCATCAAAGACGCCCTTGTTTGGAACAAAAGAAGCCGAAGCGGCGAGATGAGATAAACGCGGCGGCGGCGGAGGGGAAAAGATCCAACTGCCGTCAATCGTTTCCAGAGAAGAAAACCAGAACCAGAACGCGGAATGCTTTGCTCCTCTTCTTCTTCTACTGGTTTATTTCTGCGCATCGGTCTCGGCGAAGCGTCACCGCAGGTTTAAAAGCACCTTCGCCCTCACCGGCGCCGCTTGTTTTTCATGTTTCCCCACCAGGACCCCTCAAACGAGGCCAAGTTCATGTGAATACTAGGGCTGCAACTAACGATTATTTTTGATAATCGATTAATCTGTCGATTATTTCTTCGATTAATCGGATTTAGAACAAAGTGCACAAATTTTATTTACATTGTAGGGAAGAGAAGAACAAGGAGACCAGATGGATGCTTCATTGAAAATTACATCTTTTAAATCAGCTTTGCTGCAGATATTTGGCTGCTACTGATACAAAAAGTAAGTTAAAAAGCATGAATGTGGTGGGCTTTTGGTTTATAAATCCCAAGAAGACGACCTCAAATGTCTTGTTTTGTATAAACCAACAGTCCACAACCCGAGGATGTTCACTTTACTGTCATAGACTAGAGAAACCAGCAAATATTCATATTTGACAAGGTGGAATCAGAGAATTTGGACTTTTTCTACTTTAAAAAAAGCTCAAAACGATTAGTCGATTATCAAAATAGTTGGCGATTGATTCAATAATCGATTAGTCATCGATTAATCGTTGCAGCCCGAGTGAATCTGTCTGTCCACCCCCCCCCCTCACGCGGCGCCCCGCCCGCACTCACCGGACGTGTCCCACCAGCTCGATGAACTTGTGGCTGGTGAAGTAGGCGGTGAGCTCGGACACGTGGCTGAGGACGGAGCAGACGCCGAACAGCGTGTACGTCCCCTTCAGGTCCTCCAGGTGCCAGTAGAGGAAGCTGAAGACGAAGCCGTAGCCGAAGCCCATGAACCAGGCCACGAACAGCACCGAGCTGTAGCGCACGCTGCACAGCCGCCGCAGCAGGTCGCCGTAGTGGAACTCCTCGGCCTCGGCTGGCGGCGGCGGGCGCCCGGTCCGACCCCGGCGGCGCCCGCGTCTCTTGCTCCTCCTGCTCCTCCTCCGCCGCCTCCGGGATCTCCCGCTGGTAGTTGCTGCCTTTCTCGAAGTAGAACTGGGTGGCCACCACGAAGGCCGCGCCCATCAGCACGCCGAAGACGATGAAGGCGATGCGGTAGTCGTGGTAGTCGGGCGGGACGCAGCCGGCGCCGTCGATCACGACCCTGAGGTGCGTGCGGTCGATCCAGATGCCCACCAGCAGCATGGCCAGGCCCCAGCCCAGCGAGCCCCACATCCTCTGCAGGCCGTAGCGGTCCCGGGCCCGGCCCAGGTACTGCAGCGTCACCGTGTCCACGATGGTGACGGCCGGCGCGCTGAAGAACTCGCCGATGATGATGATGAGCAGGAGGAGCAGGAAAATGATCTTCACCTGGTCCTCGTTGTAGACGATATGGTGCTCCTTGGGTTTGGTGGGCGCGGCCGGCGTGGTGGGCGCAGTGGTCGCGGCGGCGGTGGTGCGGCGGGTGGCGTTTGGCGTCTGCCAGGTGGAGTTGGGCGGCGGCGGCGCGTCGGCGCTGCGCCGGGGTCGCCGGATCGCGCTGAGGTCCCGGACTCCCAGCAGCCCGTGTGGCGGCGGCAGCGGCGGCTCTGCGGCTCTGCTGCCGTTGGTGGAGTTGCCCAGCTGCACCACCGTCGTCATGGCGGGCGTGGTCGCCGCGGGAACCGAGCCCTCCTCCACGCACGCCATGTCCGCCGGCTTCACGAAGACGATGCCGCAGTTGAACGTCAGCCAGCAGAAGACGGAGAACAGCAGCACCACCTTGCCCTTCCTGAAGCGGTCCGCCACCATCCCCCAGAAGGGGGCGCTGCAGAACTCGATGAAGTAGCGGACGCCCACCAGCAGCCCGCTGCGGCTGGCCGTCATGCCCAGCTGCTTGTAGTAGACCGGCAGCAGCGGGTGCAGCGAGCCGTAGGCGGCGTAGAAGAAGAAGTAGAAGACCTTGGAGATGAGGAGGTGCCTGTTGATGCGGGCGCACATCCTCTGACAGCAGTTCATGGCGCCGGGCGGCGGCGGCGGCGGCTCCTCGGACGAGCCGTCGGAGGCGGGCGCCGGCGCGGCGTGAACGCCGGCCCGCTCCGCCGCCGCCAGGGCATACTTGCTCTTCTGCTCCTCCTCGTCGTCGGAGAGGATGGCGAGTTTGTCGTCAGCTGCCATTTCTGGAAGGTGAGAGAGTGAAGGTGAGAGAGGCTGCTGGGAGGAGGAACCACGCCGCCGCCGCCGCTCTACCGCCGCCGCTCTACCGCCGCCGCTCTACCGCCGCCGCTCTACCGCCTCTATTCACGTCAACATCCACCGCCCATCAAACTCGTGACTCTTAATTGCAATCGACATTCTTTCAGAGGACAAAAACAAAACCAAACACCAGCCGATCCAGATAAACCTGAGTCGGGCAGCTCCCCACCAATCAGGCTCCTCGCACATCGGATCTCATTATGATCCAGTTCACTTCCAAACAAGTTTCCACTGGAACTGAATTAACATGAGAAACTGGAACTTCTCTTTTGCCCTCAGCGGCTGCTCAAGTTTATTTTCATCTAATCAATGATTTTTTTTGGGGAATCTTTTCTGCAAATATTTACTTACGCTCCTGCACCTCACCTCTGTTTATAATATGAATGAGGATAATATGTAGGAGCGAGGAGATAAATAAACACGTGTACTTCCGCATACTGAGTATGCAGGAAGGATACCTGGAATATCTCCATGGACACCTCAAGGACTCCCAGCATTCCTTAGAAGTTGAATCATTTAAAAAGGACCCTGGACCCGGAATCAACATCAGGATCTTCTCTATATTCATGGAAATGAAAACAAAGCAGGAACATCCCTGATATTCCCTCGGATTAATTCACCGAAACGTCCCCCGTTCTGCCTTGAACCTCCAAGGACCTGGAACATGGACCGGTTCAGAGTATCAGATTAAGACTCAAATCCGGCTCGGCAGGGCCCGGGACCCCCCAGTTTTGGAACCGGTCCGCGCGTCACACGCGGAAGTGTTTTTGACGCCTCGACCGAAGCTGGTTTATTTCAGCCAGGAGGCGCCGCTGCTGCCGCTGCGGCAGCAGCGGCAGCGAGCGGCGGGAGTTAGCTTAAAGACAAAAGTGCTGCTAATTTACGAGCGCGGAGCAAACACACGGCGAGTAAACGAGCAGGAAACGACGCGCCTGCGACGAAAGTGGAACCCTAGTTCGTGGGGAACCGCGTGGAACCGTGGAGCGGCGAGCGTGGAACCGCGGGACCGCGCTAACTTCCCCCCCTCGCTCCCCCCCTCACCTGCTCGCAGCGCCGCTCCCATTAAAGTCCACCTGCGCGGGCTCCGGCCACTTCTCCCGGCTGCCGTGGGCCGCTGGTCGCGGGGGGCGCCGCCGTCATGGCGGCCGGTGCTCGGTGGCGGACGTTCGGACGCGTCGTCATGAGCTGGCGGCGTCGCGGGCGGCCGCTTCCGTCCGCCGGCGCCTCCTTTGTGTGTCGAGGACCGCGGCAGCCCGTCGAACCGGAGCGCCCACCTGTCCCGGGAGCCGGCAGCGGCAAGCGCGCCGCCGTGGGGCTCGTCACTTCCGGTCGCTCCTTTCAAAATAAGACGTCAATGGAACCTGGCATCTTATTTTCCCGAATTCAAGTAATCTAAATATGATCGCGCTTCTCTACGTTTTCCCCCCCCCGCTCAATACAATCAGCTAAATCAGATCTTATCTAATCTTATCATAAATCATCAATATCAAGCATTTCTTCAGGAAATGCTGGGAAAGTTTTAACCTTTTTAAACTTTAAAATTTTGGGGTTTCCCCCGAGCCCCGGATTTTTTCTTTATCCTTCACCGTGACGTCATCCTGCATATGCGCGTTGGTGGCGCCGCAGTGTGACGTCATCACGTATTTCACTTTTATCATCAGTGTGGCAATGTTTGGCATTCACACACACACACACACACACACACACATTCTGTGCAGGGAACAGTACATCGTGTATAGTGTGTGAAGTATTCCTAAATGTATTTATTGTTTATACGTTTCCTGCGCATACAAGAGCTGCACTTATTGCACATCAATTTTTTTTTTTTTTTTTTTTTTTTACAATTTAGAAAATAGTTCCGTCGAGAGGTCAGTTAGCTCTGACTTTTACCTTGAAAGTCATAAGTAGCTTTTAATCGCTCAGCTGATCAACGCTCAACAAACGAGCAGACGAGAACCTTCTAAACCCTGCACATAAACCGCTTCGTGCGTTTCACGGTCACATTTTAAGTTTCGACAGATGTTTCCCCTCCCTGGATACGCTTAGGTTGCTTTATTTTGTCAGCTTCCGGTTTCCGTGCGCCTGGAATCCGGCGGGCTTGACGCGGCGCGGCGCCGCCACAATAGACGGAGGGAGCGTCCCCGCAGCGATGCTGAGCGCGCGTCAGCGCCGCGGCAGGAAAGCCGCTTCCTCTCAGTAACTGCGCGATCCACCGACTGGTTAATGGACATGTCACGAAGGTGAAACTGTCGTCATGTTTGATTACTTGGATTTTTTTTTCTCTCTTTTTCCCGACAAACTAACATGTTTTATTTATACTTTTTTTTTTTTTTTTTTTTTTTTAAAGGTGGAGATCAGCTCTGGCTGTCAGAACCGGAGTGGAAATGTACCGCACGAACATGAAGCGAATTTACGGTGAAACTCCCGAGATGACGCGAAGTTCGCCGGTAAACACGCGCCCACGTCGCACGCAACCCCCCCTCGCGAAAAGCGCGAGAACGCACCTGCGGCCGACGGGGGTTTATCGTTGATCGCCAGATCCGGTCAGGAGGACAATGCGCGCCGCGCGTCACCGTCGTGAGGTGAAATTGCCTGGGAACAATAAACCCCGCCCGTCCCGAGCGGGCCCCCGTCCTGCGGTGCGCGGCGCGGCCGGCGGGGGGCGCCGTGGAGCCGCGCGAGGCAACAAACAAGCAGGGTCGAGTTTTCGCCTTTGGACACTTTTAATCTGGTCATTCACTCACATTTGAAAGAAAAAACAAAAAACCAATCTATTTACTATCCAGATGTTCTGAGAAAGTGATTTTTTTTTTTCCCCATAAATGAAGATCAGAGTCGAGACACAAAAGCATGCGAGCGAATGCGGCTGAAAGCGTCTCCGAGCCGGAAAATCCGGGGAGAACCGGCGTTCCCGGGCCCGCCGACGCTCCCGCGCGCCGCCGTCAGTAGTCCGACTCGTCCGACAGCTCCCCTTGCTGCGTCCAGTGCTTCCCCCTCTTCTTCTCCTTCCTCTTCCTCTCCCCCATCAGCATGGCGGCCAGCACCGTGGTCACCACGGTGACGGTGATGATGAGCACGGTGACCGTCTCGGCGATGCACAGCTCCGTGTCCACCCGCGTCAGCCGGTAGTCGCGCAGCTCCGGCGGCTCCTCGCAGGTCAGGTTGTAGTAGTCGTCCAGGAAGAGCCTCTGGATGCTGCGCAGCTTCCTGAAGACCCTCTGCAGGTCGCAGTCGCAGTTCCAGGGGTTCCCCTCCAGCAGGACGTGGGTGCTGTAGGTGTGGATGTTGAGGAAGGTCTTGAAGTGGATGGCCGACAGCCGGTTGCGGGCCAGGTTGAGCAGCGTCATGCTGGTGAGCGGCTTGAAGACGCCCATCTCCGTCTCGCCGATCTGGTTGTCGGACAGGTCCAGGACCTCCAGCGAGCGCAGCATGGAGAAGATGCCGCTCTTCAGGGACGCCAGCCGGTTGTCGGCCAGCTGCAGCTGCCTGAGCGCGCTCATGGGGGCGAAGGACCGGATCTGGATGGTGTGGATGGCGTTGCAGCTCAGGTTGAGCCGCTGGAGGCCGTCCAGGTGCCGGAAGCTGCCGCTGTCCAGGCTGGTCAGGCGGTTGTGGGCCAGCTGGAGCTCCCGCAGGAAGGCCAGGCCCCTGGAGAAGCCCTCGCCCAGGGCCGAGATCCGGTTCCAGCTCAGGTCCAGCTTCTGCAGGAACTCCAGCTCGGAGAAGCCGCCGTCCTCCACCGCGCTGATGTTGTTGTTCTGCAGCAGCAGGAAGCGCAGCTTGCGGCTCTTGCTGAAGGAGCGCTCGGGGATGAGGGCGATGTGGTTGTCGGAGAGGTCCAGGAGCTCGCTGGTGGGCGGGACCCTGCGGGGCAGCTGGGCGAAGGAGGCCCGCGAGCAGATGGCGAACTTGAGGTCGCCGCGGCAGTCGCAGCCCGGCTCGCACCAGCCGCCGCCGCCGCCGCCGTGCGACCTGCAGGACGCCGCCGTCGCCATCAGCGCCAGGGCGAGGAGGAGCGCCGCCATGGCTGCGCGGGCGGCTGGAAACGACCGGAGAGCATCGTCAGCGGCACGCGAGACCGGACGTTCGACCTGCTCGGAGTCAGGACCGGCAGACCCGGCTCAGCGTCGCCCCCTCTGGAGCCGAGTGGTATCGCAGTGACAAACAAAACCTCTCATCCAAATAAAACTCGTAATCATAGCACCTTTAAAAACACCATAAACATGGTGGAATCTTTTCAAAACACCTTAAGAAACTTTAAAAATTGTCCAAAGCTAAAACAAATATTCAGTCGAGACACGCAGAATCACGAGTCCACGTTTTTTAGCGCGAAAAAGCCTCCCTGAGAGGATATTTTCGTCAAAAGAGCCTTCAAAGCTTTGGTTTGTCTCAAAAACTCACGTCACAGCACCGAGATGAGGAGGAGGAGGAGAAGAAGAAGAAGAAGGAGAAGAAGGGGAGCACCGAAGGGCAGGGAGACCCCCGCCGGACGCGTCCTCGTGGCTTCCTCCTTACCGGCAGCTGCTCGTCCGTCCGCGTCCGTCGTCGACATCCAGCCGGCGGCAGGTGGAAGCGGGAGGTGACGGAAGGCGGGTCGCCACGGCGGCCTGGAAAACCTAACGAGTGACGAGAGGATGGAAAGACAGAGAGAGAGAGAGGAAGGGAGGGGAGGGGGAGCTCGTCAATTATTCACCCTGCAGTGGGGAGGGGGGAGGCCGAGGGGGGGGGGGGGGGGGGGGGGGGGGGGCTACTGAGGGGAGCTTTAAGAGATTGAAGCCAAACTGGGCCACAGAGCCGAGAATTAGAAGGTCTGGACACATTTGATTGATTGCAAATCTCTGTCCCTCAGATTATTAGTGACACGTTTGTTTATTTATTTATTTAACAATAAGTTCAATAAGTTGTTTTTTTAAGAATAAAAAGGAGGTAATCAGATTAAAATGGGGAAAAAAAACTGAAAAATGAAGGTGGTAAAATAAGAAAGTGAAAGTAGAATATTGATCAGAACGCAAAGAGAAGAGCTCCCAGATTAGAACATGTGTCTAAACAGAGTGGAGCTTTTCTTTTAAAGCTTTTAAAATGGATTTAACTCAGTTTATGATCTAAAAAGCCCGAATAAAGAGACAAGACGAACGTTATTAAACATGACTGACGTCTCCAAACGCCACTTCAACAAGTGAGCACCACCACCGAGTTACACACACACACTCACGCTCACACACACACACACGTCCTGCTGCCAGAAAACCCCCACGCACGTATTCATCCGCCGCTGAAAATAGTCCCAACAGACGCCCATCTAACTTTATTCACTTTGATAAAGCGGCGCCGCAACATCCAGCCACGTTCTCGCCGTTTTACTGGGATTGGCCAGTAGACGACACAGACGTCAGAGCTGCAGCTCCGGACAGGAAACCGATATCGTCTTGAGCTGCTGTTTCTCTCGAAGGTCAAAGGTCGGGACCCGCTCCCTTTTGCCTCGGGAAGCCGGACGGAATCGACGGAAACGGGCGACAACAGGCGACGCCGACGAGATCCGAGGCGCTGAAAACAACAAATGTGGAGCTTTTATTTAATTTTTGTTTTTCCTTTTTAACACCCGGTCAGGCCGACTCTGTCGGACGGACGATGGCGGACCTGTTGGTTGCAGAGAGAGCGAGGAAATGACGGCGGGCGGGCGAGAGAGAGCCAGCGATTACGCTAATGCCGTCCAAATCTGCCGCTCAGATAAACCGCGCCGCCGTCCGCCGCCATTAAATCCCTCTGAAGCTTCAGGTTGGGGTTGTTTTTTTTTTTTTTCCGACTTTTCGCTGAGTCACGCCTTTTGCCGACTTTTCGCTGAGTCACGCCTTTCTGCAGGCGTCCCTGTGAGCTGATGTGGTTCAATTCAAGCCTGTCACCTTTAGCCGGTGAGCTGATTTAAGTCCAGCGCGGGGGCGTGCCACGTCGAAGGGGCGTGGCCACAGATGCCGCCGCTGTCGAGGCTCACGGAGGCAGTTTGATTGCCACCTCGCGGCTTCCTGTTGTCGTGTGAATGGCTGCCGCGCCGGCGGTGTTCCCTCTGGCAGGTATTAGGTGTCCGCAGGGTTCCGGTTTCACCGAGGCCTCCGACTTGACCTGGATAATTGTGCAGCACAATAACGGCAGCAGGAAGCCACTCGGGTTACCGTCCGGCTGCACTGCAGATCAGAGGCTCCGCCCACACCAGGCCGGCCAACTCCGCTCGGACAAAACATGCGGATGTCGACATCAGTGTTGAACCACCTATATGAAGATTATAATCTGGACCCGGCGCCTCCACTCCCTCCTGTTGTATATAAATAAAGCCAAAATACAAACGCTGCCATCCAGCGACGATCAGGAAATGAAGCGCCGGTATCTAAGCTCCGCCCACCTCAATTACACTTGATTAATTTGCCGTTTAAAACTGTTTCGGGGTTTGAAACAGACAGCGACAGTTGTAGAAAGGCAGTCTTACGCGTCCTCTCCACTCTCTTACGCATGATTCCTAAACCCACGTCCGTAAAGGCCTCCACCACTTCCTGTATTTCACTCAAAGCTGCTGTCAATCACGAAGCCACGCCCCCTTTCAATCGCATCAAATAACCAATCAACACCAAACTTATCAGAAACACGAACGCTTGAACAAACGGGATTAAAAGCTACATGAATATATGAAGAGAACTTTTACACGCAAACATGGAGGAGGCGGGGCTTATCAGCCGTGCCGCAGCCAACCACCAGGGGGCGGCGCGGCTCTCTTTGATCAGTCGCCATGACGTCGAGATTGTCCGTGCACATTCAGTCCACATTGCAACTACATACAAACAACCACGAGAAATGATGATCAGCACCGTGCCGGTGAATACTCGTCTCTACTGCTGCCAGTACTCAGTCTTATAGTACTTTTACTGCTTCCTCAACCGCTCCTGTAGTACTGCTGTGATTAGTACTTCCATTTCTGCTCCACTAGAGTTCCCTTCTACTACTTCATGTACCACCTCCGTTAATCCCAGTCATCCTTAATCCACTACTACAACTGTCCCTGCTCCTCTTCTACTGTTCCTAGATATTCCTGCCGCCACTGATGCTGTAAATGGATCAATTATGTGATCGATACGAGTGATTGGTTATTCTTTAAGTGCTTTTACACGCAAACACAGCGGCGGCAAACGTCTTAGAGGCACAGATGTTTCGCATAAACGACGGTGTCTCATGATGCGCGGTGTCCCTGCGTCGTTTCGGCTCTGCACCCTGGCAGATTATGGTGGGATTATCATCTCCCGCCGCGTCCCCGCTCACAGGGAGCAGAGACGCCGGCGTGGAGACGGCGCGAGGGCGGCGAGCGCTTGATCACCTCGGCCCGGGTTATTACCCGGCACACTGGCGCCGAGCAGAGGGATTACGGTCGGGATGGAAACCCTGGAGCACATGGGAGCTGCCGGAGGCTCAATGAAGACGTTAATCCCAGCAGATGAGGATTACAACCATGTTCCGCTGCCGGGGAACATTAAAGTCCGAATGTCTTTGTTGATCTCACTTTCGCCGCTGTCACACTTTACGTATCTGCTCCTGCGTCGCTCTCAGATTGGGTTTTTTTACCCATTCATGTTAATCCAGAGAAGCAGATGCAGGCAGAGGCCGCTTGAAATCTGGTGAAATTATGACGAACGTCATCGCTCGGATGTCGCAGACGCATTTTAATTTGAAAATCCTGCGTTTTTTTTCCCCCCCCATCCTGCTCTCTATAATTTCGTTATCTTTGGCTCCTTTCTTGAGTGTCAGAAATCAGATTACGGCGATTGAAGACTTTAATCTGAAATCTTTAATCTGAAACAATAAAAGCTCTCCGGGCCCAATCATAATAATGATAATCATAATAACAACAATCATAAATCCCA
>CAAKHG010045932.1:0-10628 GCA_901007715.1 Dactylopterus volitans
ATATTACCAAAAAAAAAAAAAAAAAAAAATCCGACTAAAAAAGGTGCGGCGTTCCGAGGACGGCGCTCATTTCATCCTTATCAAACCCGCCGCAGACGAACCCGAAAATAGAAACGGCTTAAGACGATCATGTTGGCTCTCCACTGTAACTCTCACCGGACGTCATGTTTCTTTTCATATATATATATAAATATATATATATATATATATATATATTTTTTTGCGAATATCAACTCCGCCTGTAAATACTGCGCTCACGGGTGCGGCGAGCCGACGCCGACGCGTCCGCGCCGCGACACCCGGAGCGTCGATTCCAGCGTCGGCTCCGGTTCCCCGCCGCCGCCCCGCTCCCGCGTCGGCTCTCCGGCTGCACATTTGCATTTCATCCGACACGCCGGCGCGTCTCGGAACGCTCGGTTCCGGTTGCGACGCTGGTTTGCGGCGGAGCGCCGAGTGGAGCCGAGGCAGATGGGGGAATATCAGGAGCGCCGCGAGTGTTTTGTCATTTTAAAGTTTTGGGTTTTTTTTTGGGATTTCAAGGTTAAACCGCCGCCGCAGTTTCAACCGAAGGAAGGAAAGTTTCAGGACAGTTTTTGCCTCTTCATTTGCGCATTGATTATTCATTTAAAATGTCCCGTGTTTCCCGCTTGGTGTCGGACGGGAAAACGAATTTCGTGGCGTCTCCCCGGTGCTAATTGCTACCATAAAACCCCGCTGTTTCCCGGGCAAAATGTCAGCATTTCACTCTGTTTACTCATAAACAGCCGATGTAAAATGTTTATGGTGATGGCTGCTGCTGGACTCGTGAAGGACGCGACCGTCCTCCGCTGCAGACTCCGCGCCGCCCGCCCAGCCTGGAGTTATTTCCTGTACCGATGTCAGAAACACGGAGCTTCAGAAATGATAACACTACGCGTATCTGTGATTGGCCGAAATGTACATTGTTTTTTTTAGCAAAAATCTGTACAATAAGACAACGGCCACAGCTGCATTAGCTGCATTAGCTGCATTAGCTGCAGCGCCTCCGCGGAACGCTGTCGGCGGGTGAGCCCCGTCAGCCGCCGCGCTTTGACGCGCGTACGTTTCATGCCAAAATGGCAGTCAAAAGCAACAAAAGTATTCACCCCCCCTCAAGCAGTCCGCCCCTGAGGAGCGCCGTGGAGAGGAATGTGTCACAGACAACGTCTTGTTTTCCATTATTTACGTCTGCAGCCTGCCGACGTTTTTTTTTTTTTTATCAATCCAAACTTATCCGAGCAGCAACGAGGGACTGTTTCACTTCACTTGTAATCATTTTGGTACGCGGACCCGTAATGGAGCGGCTCTGTGGTTCCAATCCCCCCCCGGCAGCAAATGTCTGTTATCGCGCTTGAGCCGATCGGATCTGTCTGTATTAGCGGGGAAAACGTAGCATCGGAAGCTAACTCAGAGGACGTTGGTCGGAGAGGTGCGATACTTCGGCCGCCTGCCACCGGGGTGTCATTTAGGCAGAGGAGGAAATTTTGATAATTTTTATGTGTATAAGTACAGTTTAAACACGGTTTATATTTGTCATTGTTTTTTATATTATTAGGGACGTATATAAAATCTGGATAATTGTATATTTTTGTATTATCAGGGATAAATAGTTGAGATGGTTGTTTATTTTTTATATTATTTGGGATGTATATAAAACTTTTTTTTTCTTTTTTGTGTACATTATTTGGATCGTATATAAACTTGGGATATGGAATTGTTCTAAGTAATAGTTGTGTATATTTGTATGCTGTGGGGTTGTATATAATCCCAACTGTCAATGGAAGCAGATGTTTATAAATAATTCATAGGAGGAGTGATGGACAGTTGGAAAAAGGGCTGGGAATTTTTCAATTTATCCGTCTTCCTGCTCCATGTTGAGCATCTGATTAATTTATGTCACTGGAGTTCTGTTTGTTGAGTTGCCACCGAGTTTATGGCGCATTGTTCTTTTTCAATAATGTCGCATGTTTGACTGTTTGTTTGTTTTTTTATTTGTTTTATTTACATGTCGGAATTTTATCATAATCATCATCATCATTAGCAACGGCATTTTAACGGAAAAGCCTAAATCTGGATAGTTTGGGAGGCTAATAAGATCAACATGAAGAAGAGCCGGGAATCTTCTTCACGTCATATTAATCCATATTTTCCTTCCTCTCTGTTTCAGTCTCGTGTCAAAATCAGTTTTATTCCCTTCTGAAAGCTGCCACGACGGCTGTGTTCAGTCTCGCCGCGGTGAATTGGAATATCTTCTTTTTTTTTTCATTTCTCCAACAGCTCGCCAGCGAGTAATTTATTGTAAAATCCTGGTGCCGTTTCAGAAAATGTGAGCAATTAATTATGGTATCCTCGCCGCGCCAGCTGCGCGCGGAACGCGGCGGATTCGGCGGACGTCTGAGTGCCAACAAGCTGGCAGGTGGAGACGCTGGTGATCATAATCCTTTGATGATGTGGCTCACGCCTTTGCCTCCATCATCTCCATACATCACTGTGATGTGTTTTACTTTTTAGCCATATTACTCCATTTATCTTTATCCCCGGGCCGCTGCAGGAATTAGCTTCCTGCATAGCTATATGCTAGCGGCCGGCTCCCGAGCTTTGATTATGGCTGCGAGCCATCCTGAGGGGGCTCGATTTACAGATTTAATAACGTGGCTAACCGGGTTCGGCTGCGGGACTGCGGAAAAACCGGATCCGCGCCCATAACTGACTGATTAATTAGCACCCGCAAACGGCGCCTGCACGGCAACACGTTTCTCGTTTTCCGTTAAACGGTTAAAAACAAAGCACACAAAACTGGCGCTGAACACCCACGTATAGCCGAAGTATCGTGTCAGCGCGCTCCGACGCTCTGACCTGTTTTGTTATGGGCTCTCTCGACAACAGACATGACAAGATATTAAAGTGGGTGAAGCGCGGGAGGTGAGCGGGGGCCGGGGGGGGGTGGATGCGGAACGCTGAAATCGATATCACCCGGCCAACGAGGCGCACACGCGCACACACACACGGGCACACGCACACACACACGTGCACGCGCACAATCTTCTGCAGCGCGCCGCACGCTGTGCTTGTGTTGCCGGGCTTGTTTAAAACGCGGCGGTTTTCCGCGGGGCGCTCACACACCCAACAGCCATAACATTATGACCACTGCGCGTTTGCCACAGAATATAATGCAGCAGCCCTGCCAATAAGGGCTTTTATGTTGGGTTTGTATTGAATCTGCTTGGGGGGGTGACGTAGTTTAATAATTGCTATTGAGTCCTGCAGCAAATTATTGTTACTGGGACTGTAATTTGTGACGCTGTTGAACTGTACCGGGTTACACTGAGAGGCGTCCCTAATATTTTGGTCATCCCACTCATGTGCTTTAGGGTGACCAAAATATTATTAATTACAGTCGAAATAACAATCATTACAATATGTCAACACCTCTCTCAAAGACATGCGATCAAAATCCAACGTAAAACGCCTCCTATAGGGAGAATTGATCGCAGGGCTGTTGCATTGTACTCTATGGTGAACACGCGGTGGTCGTAATGTTCTGGCTGATCGGTGACCTTGTGCGTGACAGTCCCAATGACAATCATTGAAACATGTACGATAAAACGTTCCTCAAATGGATCCAATGAAAATTTAACATCACTACTCCTCCACTGGCTGAAGTGCAGGTACAATTTCAATTGGCAAAGGGCAAAATAAAAAAAAAGAAAATCAATTCATACACTCATGCACTAATACACTGATCAGCCATAACATTATGACCACTGCAGAATATAATGCAACAGCCCTGCAATTAATTCTCCCTACAGGAGGTTTTTTATTTTATGAGTTTTGTTTATGATGCTGCTGGACTTCACTGGGTTATACTGGGAGCTGTGTCTCATGCATATGAGTGGGATGACCAAAATATTAGGGACACCTCTCAGTGTGACCCACAGCAGCTCAACGGCATCACAAATAAAACCAGCAAATCGTACCTCCACTTTCGCCGTCGCCACGTTGCACTGCAGCATCCCGACGTTCTCCTTTTCAACCTGCAAGAAAAACAAAAACAAAACACAAGCACATAAATATACGCAAAAGGCTGTCGGGGTTTAAGGTCGGATGGTTTTTAGAAGCTTAGAAGAAAAGAGAAAAGATTAAAAAAAAGAGAGAAGAAAACAAGCCCAGTATGTTTTTTTTTTTCCCTGTCTGATCCTCTAAACATTCACGTGGGAGGCAGGGCAGAGGTGGGACAGCCTGGAATTCTGGGAGTGTGTGTGTGTGTGCACGCGCATGCATGTGTGTGTTGTTCGTCTAGATTCACCCAGACTGGTGGAAAACAGCCAGGTGAGTGCGTGTGAGGGATCGAAGTTCCCGCGTGCGGCGGCGGCGGCGGCGGCCGGTTAGCAAGACTCAGCGTGCATCAGCGTAAAGCCCCCGGCCGCCTCATCGGGCCCCCCGTGAAGCCGCCATTTTCCCTCCTTTGGCGGCGGAAACGCTGGAATCGTATTTGCAGGATATTCTTCTCCCCCGCCGAGCTTGTCCCCGGGATAATCAAGCTCTTATCTCTAAAGGGTGGGAACTGTTCTCGTCTTTAAGGGTGGCGGAACGGCGGCGCGGGAGATTGGCGACGGAACGTGACTCCGCGGAACGCGTCCGTGCGGCTGACGGCTCCCATTGTCTTCTCCTTTCAGCTGCTTCCAGTTTGGGTTGTTAGGCGCAAGTCCCCCGACCGCTTTTCGAGCTCTTTCGCTTTTGGACGGGAGGGAGTTTGAAGCGCCTGACGAGCTGCCGGCGTCGCAGCCCGGCTTAGGCTCCGCCCCCAGGGCCCCCCCCCACCATTTGTCTCCATTTGCAGGCCTCGTTCTTGCTCCCTTTTCTCTCAGTATAAAAATGTCGAACGGTAGATGGACTTGCTTTTCTACCCCGGCCTGCGCTCGGGGCGCCCTGCGCTCCCGTGGAGCGGCGCATTGAAGCGCGGCGGCCATTTTGCTTCAGCCTGCTGTTCCACACGAGCACGGGAGAGATTATGGAAGAAGCCCTCTGAGTTCAGGCTCCTATAATTTTTTAGAAAGATTAAAAACAAACAAACATTGAGGATAATTTTGAACCCTGCCTCCACTAATTTTGGACACAATCCTCTGAGTGCAGGAGAGAGACGGGTATGGACCAATCAGGAGAGAAGGCGACAGGCTGATCCCTTCTATTGTCTCAGAAGCTTACATATACATATATATGTCTCACTGTTGCCCGTATAGTTGGAATGATTTATTTTTCTGCCTCTCCTCACGAGCCGTTCTACATAGACGAAGTGCATATCTTCTCAAAGCGCGGTTACTAATGCGTATAAACAGGAACTAAAAGAGGAGAAAGATTATTCCAACTTCACGGGCAACTGTGTACATACTGTATTTATATATATATATATTTATATATTCAAATGCCAATAAACTATAAACATTAATTCTCCTCTGCTAGGCTCTGGAATTCTGAGCCTCGTGTGTGGGATGGAGAATATAGAGCAAAAAGGGGAAGAAGAAGAAGGAGGGAGAGGGAGGGGAAGGAAAACACTCCAGAGGCTGCCTGACTAAATGATGGTGTTAGAATTATTGGGGACCACCAGTTCACTGAAGCAGAAAATGGGAATATGCTTGTGAGGGCACACCAGTTTACTTGAGCAGGAAATGCAGGCTCCCCGAGAGGCGGAGCGGGCGACCTCAGCAGCATTCAGCCCCATTCAAAAAAAAAAAAAAAAAAGCCTCTGACATACTGCACCAAAGGCTCTAACTGTAGCTAATTACAATTCATCACAAGCGTTGCGCGTTCCAGCACCTTATTGAATCCCGGATTTATAACCGTTTTGACTGGTGCGAAGGCTGAAAATTCCGAGAATTAATCAGGTTTACTATCACGCGACGTCCTCGCGTCCCCGGCCGTCCGGGTTCTCGGCCGCGGTTCTCCTCGCCTACGTTCCCCATAGAGGCCGCGACAGTGGTGTGTTTTTTTTTGTTTTTTTTTGCTCTTTTAATCTGCCGCCCAGCCAACAAAGACAGGAAGGATTTCTCCGTTTGTTCGGAAACGTTTTTGTCCGTGACGGAAGCGCTGCGCGCGTGGGAGGGGACGGTCGGCGTCCAGGCTCGGCGGGATCGCGTCTCACCCCCAGATTTTCTCCGAAATCCACTCGCATGAATGAATGAAATGTTTATTTCGAACAAAAAACAAGAAACAAAAAACAAAAAAAACCTGTCAAAACAACTAAAAACGACATAATCTCGACACGTCCGTGACACCGCCTGCGATCGGATAACCGCCGGCTCACTTCCTGTTCCTCCTCCTAGAAGTCGCACATTCACACACGTGATTTAATCCGCACATTTGAATGTGCACAAAGAGACATAAACTAAAACTCATACCGCTGCCGTGACATCCTCAAAAAAAAACCCCAAAAAAAAAAACGGTTTTGATGATCTTAACACTTTTAAAGTGCCTGGAATGTGCTTCCCATAGACATGAGAGACCGCTCTACCTTTAGCTCATTTAAGTGCCAACTTAAAAAAAAAAAACGGTTACTGGGCAATCAAACATGCAACCACTTGTAAAGAAGCTGCACTTTATTCCTGTTAAACTTGAAAAAAGAAAAAAAAAAAAAACGTGACCACTGATTGCACTTTACTGTGTTTAACCTTCGCCACTTTGCATTGTCTTATCTTATTTAAATTCCCTTGATGACGGCGGCCATTTTCTTTTAAAAACCTGCGTCCAAAACTTGCTTTTCTTGATTGCTTCCAAATGGTTTTATTCTATTTGTTCATTTTATATTGTATTCTATTGTCCTGTGGTCTTGGGTTAGGGTTAGGGTGACTGTCGGTGCCCTACCTCCCTCCTCCCTCCTGAAAACCATGTCTTTATACATGCTAAAATCCCAAGCATGCGTGCCACTGTCGTATTATATCTGTCTCGACATGTCTGCATGCAGTCATATCCGCTGGCAGAAGAGACAGTAAAACCCAGATGTGCGTGTTTTTCCCCTCTCGAGTGTGTTTCAGGTCCGCCAGTGGCAGGCAGCGGCGGCGGTGATGGTGATGGTGGTGGTGGCTCATCCAATTAGCTGGATGTAATTATTTTTTATGCCTCCCTCTCTCCCGCTCTCTCTCTCTCTCTCTGTCGCGGTGCATCTCAGGAGCGCCCGGAGGAAGGGTTCCCAGATTCGGCGCAAATGTCAACCGGGGCTCGAGGATGAGCTGCTTAGGTTTAGGTGGTCAAAGGTCAAGGTTAAGGTGACCTAAATCAGTGTGACTAAAAAAAAAAAATTAAAAAAAATCAGGAATGATTGGAGGGGCGGTCTTCAGAAGTGGCAAACCTGGGAACCTCCAGGCTCGGCGGTGAGCCGGCGGTTGGCCGGGTTCGCTGAATGGCTGCTGAGTGTAAATTACACACTCTTGTCAAGGTCACGCCGTGAATGGCTGGAACACCCGGGGACGCTGAGATGAACTATGAATGCAGATCCACTAGAGAAGAAGAATAAAAAAAAAAAAACAGTACGGAAGATTTAAGATCCAAACGTAATAAACCAAATGTTCTTGCCACATCAAAGTCCTGCCACGGTCATTTTTCATTTTTATTTTATCAGTGATCTAGTAGTTATACTGTGAGAACTGTGAAGCATCCTTTATTATTATTATTATCATTATTATTATCGTTATCATCGACCCTTTTTCCATGTCTATCTTCCTTGGTACTGTTGGCCAGATGGGCACTGCCGCTCGTATGTTTCTATTTATTTATTTAAAATATTAGAAAACCTTCAGGATGGAGCAACCACAGTCATTTCATCGAGGCATGAAGAGTCTGTCGTTCGCGTGGGTAAAGTAAATTTTATTTAGCAACAAAACAAAGTGACAACAACAACAACAAAAATATATATAATCAACGAAAAAACTTGTGTTGGGGGGGATTAAGTTAAATTATCGGGGCGGGTAAAGTTTATAACAGTGGCGCGGGAAAAACAACCTCGGCAGCGATGGGCAGTCGTGCGTCTCACCTGGAAATGTTTGTTTTATTTAAACGTATTCGAAGGTTCCCCCGCGTAGCGCCGCCCTGTGGTCAGCCAGATTATGACCATGTCTGCAACGTTTCCTGCAGCTTCACGCGCCGGTGATTGTAATTTTTAATAAATGTCAATGACAACCGATGAACCCGAGCGGCCGCGCCTGCGTTCAAGGCGTCTGCCTGCTTTCGGTTAAGGATGCTGAATTAACTGAAAGATTTGCAGATGATGATGTGCACCCATAAGTCTCCCCAAATAGTTTTCATGTGATCTCTTAGCACATTTATTGAATGTAAAAAGTGACCGAAACGCAGTTTGAGTCGAACACGCTGAAACAGCTGCAGGTTTGACCTTGTGTCTGCGTTCGCGCTGCAGGGTGCCGAGATGTGATTTATTTGTTTTCATTTTACTGTGCGGCCGTTAACATTATGATTTAATTGCGGCCGCCATCAGACTCCAGTGCGAGCAGGCCGAGGCCCCTGAAGGGACCCGCAAGCGCAGACGACGCCGACGAAGAAGAAGACGACGGCGCGACGTCACCCGCAGCGCGCTGTGTTCACGTGAGTACATTCGGATGCTAACGTGTCCGCGCGCGCGCATCGGTTTCTGAAGTTGCCGCGCAACCGGACCGACAAAGTTGCGACCGAATGCTCAAATCCATCGTTTCCAGTGGCCCCGCCTGTGACGTCAATCTCACTTTGATGACATAAAAGTGGGATGAAAAGCTTCGGATTTATGAAAGTGGCCTGGGTCTGAATTAGGAAAAAAAGAAAAAAAATCAGAATTGTGTGCAGATGTGAGTCACATATGGACAAAAAAGGTCAGAAAGTCCAAATTCTCTGATTCCAGCTTCTTACATATGAATATTTTCTGTCTATGACACTAAAGTGAAGGTCTTTGGCTTGTGGGCTGCTGGTTTGAGGACGTCTTCTCAGGCTTTGGGGAACAGCGATCAACCTTTTTCACCATTTCATGGACTAAAAAAACACTGATTGTTATGGTTTGCTTTTTGCATCAGTCGCAGCCAAATACCAGCAGCAAAAATTGATTTAAAGACGTATACGCTGCCTCTCTGTCGGGGCTGGTTATGATATCAATCAACTAGAGTTTTGCGTTTTTGTGCATTTCCATTAACTTTATTTAAGCGCTACAATTGCAATGAAAACAGAATTTAAAAAAAAAAAGGGAAACCAGGCAGTTGTTTCGTTTTCAGAGCCTTTTTCTCTTCTGTTTTTTGTTGCCCTTTAACAAAGCAAAAGTATTTCTTATCCGATTACTCCACCGATGGATGGAATAACCGATAGCTGCAGCCCCAGCGTGAACGCAGCCTTAGAGACAACATGCAAAACCCATCGCAAATGCATGAAAAATTACATCCATGACGCCTCCCACTGCACTGACTGTCCTCCGCTGGCGTCCTTTTTGGACAACATGGCTGGTGATGATCGGAGGTGTTTGTCTCCACCTTCTGCTGATGCTGCTTTTTTTCTTTTTTCCTTTGTCCTCGTCCCTCTGTCAGCGTCGGAATCCCGCCCCACTAACCCTTAAACGCTGCCTCTCAGCAGCAGCAAAAACCGAGGCGCCGACGTGCAGCTATCGATTCCCGCATGCGTCCAATCAGCGCTGATGCGTGATTGAACGCGCGCGCGCGCCTGCGGCTCGACCGCTGTTTTCCGCGCCGCTTGGCTCCCGAGAATTTGATGGATTTCGGAGCGTGACTTGACCCAGAAGCCGGGCCGATGCCGCTGCGCAATGCGTGTGCAGCCTTATCAATAATCTATTAGTGGCGAAAAACAAAGAAAACAAAGAGAGAAAACCTTTTGCGATTGATATGTAAGCAGCTTGAAGGCCAGAAGGTGATTAGATTAAACGCACCCGCATTTTTACAGGAAATGAGTAAAACGGCCAGAAAAGGCCAAAAAAGAAACCATAAAAATGGGGAAATGAGTGTATCAGGAGCGATGTGATCAATTTGTTAACGATGAGCAATTCCTGAAAAAAAACCCAATAAATTTAAAAAAAAAATGGAAAAATGGAGCTCATGAAAAGGATAAATCTGGCAACTAAAATGATAAAAGACTTTGCAAATTAACTGATTGAAAAAAATAAATGGCTCAGTTGGCGGCATGTTTTAATGAGTAAAATATATTTCCACACAGGGAAGGGGGGGGGGCACCTCTTCAGCAATTTTTCAAACACCCCCCTCCCGTCCCCCGCCCCCAATAAATTTACATTATGTAACATTTCCCCTGATTAATCGCACACATTTTGCATTAAACTCAAATTAAAAACACAAAACGGTGGAGTTGGCGAACGATCCGTGCAGCCGAGAGGGTCCCAAAAGATTGAAATCTTCACAGAGCGGGTTTAACAAAGTCTGGGTTTAAGCCCGACTTCTGGCCGGCGGGACCGGCAGCCGCGAGTGGGTTCATTCAACTCGTGCGTGGCGAATGAAATCCGAGACTCACCGTGGCAACAGGTGAACAGAAAGGCAGAGCCTCCATTTTGAGGCAGTGGATGCAGAGTGTGTGTGTGTGCGCGCACGTGTGTGTGTGCGAGCGGTGCATATTTGTCTTTAATA
>CAAKHG010045933.1:0-13295 GCA_901007715.1 Dactylopterus volitans
CCAGTGACCTGCTGGTGAAGAGAGTAAAAAAAAAAAAAGAAAGAAAAGAAAAGAAAAAGAAAAAAAGATTATGGCCAAAAAAAAAGAAGTCAGAATTCTGACTTTTTTTTTCTCAGAATATCTCAGTTTAAAGTTAAAATTTTGAGTTTAAAGTCAGAATTCTGACTTTTTTTTTTTGGTGGCCCTAATCCCTTTTTTGGCCATAAGCCTCTTCTGTAGAAAATGACTCCTACCTTTATTTATTCCTTCGCTTTACAGTACATGGTATCAATCACTAGTTTCATGTCATTTTCAATACAGAATGATATAATTTTGAAAAATAAATACCCCATTTATTTCAAATTAGATGATAGAAAAAGGGGCATGGCTACATTGTGATTGATTGATGCAAACAGATAATCTGTGAACAAGACAGAGGCAGCAGTGCAGATCAATAGCACTCTGCCTATTTACTCAAAGGTGATATATTAAGGCACATTTAACCAACATGAAGTTGTTTTCTGTTTTTGTCTGTGGATTTAAAGGCTATCAAGAAGTACTGCTGTTCATGAAAATAATCGAGATATCTGTAAGATTCCTGACAAATAACACCTTGCCTTGAAATCAGTTTCCATGAAATCCCATGATTCGTGGCTAATTTCTGTGAGTTTGTACCTTAGTTTGCTGGTCCAAGTTGGCATCATATTTGGCCAATACCTCTGCAGCATTAACCCTATCCTCTTGTGCTGTGAGATGCAGAGGACTCAGTCCACTCTGTGACAAACGAAGCAAAAAAGAAGCCATCTTAGTGAGTTGCATGTTTCTGTGTGTAATTAATAGGTCAATGCTTGATTTATTAGATATACGTACAGTTATTAATGTGTGTCGCACCATGAATGATTCATCAAAATATCTACTGCATGTAGATATTCCTCATTGTTTACATTACATAAATGAATCTGTAATTAAATGAAGCTTTGCAGAATGTTAAAAATGGAAGATTACCCATCTCACATTATTCTGTGGATCCCTGCTTCCTCCTTTTTGATTCTACTGTCTGTCACATATGCTCTCAAAATCCCATTCACGATGCTGGTGAGTATATTTGACCAGTCATCTTCCTGCTTGAGTTCATTGAGCCAGTCAGCTACTGATACCTACCTCCCTGCTGTTGTCTCTTTCACATCTATGATTGCGCAAACCACCTCTTCCCCTTAACCATTCATATTACATGTTTCTGGGAACTCATCAGATAGATATACCAAACGCAGTCCATCTCATTCCCCTCTACATCTTCTATAAGTTTCTGGTGGCTCTTCAATATGGTCCTATTTCCATGCACCTGCTCAGGTCCACCAGCACCAGCATCTAGACCATGGGTAAATTCCACCTACTTTCTATCTCCTAAGTCAATGCTTGTGATGATGCAGCACAGTGATGGGGTGTAATCACTAATTCTCTTGGTCATTCTAACACAACATATGCTATTACACATTCCCCATTGATCTGATTGAAATATATATTCTGAATGCATTATAATTTTCAAGACAATGTGAGGAAAGGTTTTTATGCTTGAGATCTGCAGGTGTCATTTGCTCCCTTTGTTCACAATGTAGCAGTCCAAATATATCAAAACGAGTACCTGTATAAACAAATATAAGTGTCGAATTGTTTTACTATGTGAGAAAGGTATCCAATATCAAATGTCAAGTAAGAAGTAGTACTTGGAAAAGTCCAAATGTCCATTTTTTTTCAGTGTTTGTGTGACCTTGGTTGCTGTGTTGATGTGAGCTCCTTTGGCCAGCAGCAAGCTGGCCATCTCAGCATGGCCCTCCTGGGCTGCTAGGTGTAGAGGGCTGACTCCCTGCTTGGTCAGAACATTTGTCTCTGCTCCGTACTGCAGCAGCGCTAATGCAATATTTGTCTGATTCTTCTTGGCTGCGATGTGAAGAGGAGTGTAGCCATTCTGCACAGAAAGGAAGGTTAACGGTTGCGTGCTGTGATAACATAACTCTTCAGTTTTAGCATCAATAATATAAACTTCAAACTACGGCCAAAACAGCAGGCATGTTCATTTTTTAAAATCCCAGCTGAAAATCCCAAAACAATTTTGGTATCATGTCTTAAAAATTAAAGAACCTCTCATCATCAAGGTCTATCAAGCTCTCAGTTTCCCATCATGTAGAACCCTCAGTAAAATCACAAATAAGTTAGACGTTTTATAGTTAAGCTAAATGAGAGAACTATACTCCAATGCTTAATCATCAAATAACTGTGTTGCATAAATGCATAATGTGTCTGCATTGATGTTACTTGTGTGAGAATGTCTTAGACTGCTATTAAAGTATTTTTCTTCTTTCACATCCTTCTGCTAACCTTTGCTGGAGCATGCGGTGATGCCCCTTTATCCAGCAGCAGCAAAGCCACCTCTTGGTTGTCATAATGTGCCGCCACATGTAGCGGAGTTAGGCCATTCTGTGAGAAGAAGCAGCTCATTATTAGATTATTATCATTGATATGGAACAGTATACCTCTATTATTGTGTTGTGTTTTGTGACTCATTCATTTCAGTGGTTATAGACACCTGTTAACACCTTATTGTCTTATCTATTCTAGGATCTGGGGCTTATAGATTTGATCCACAGTGTGTTGTACTAAAATCTACAGTTACACCAATATCGTTCTTTGTGTTTAAAAATGTCCTCAGTAAATTAGACTCAAACAACATGCATTAAAGATGCATTTCTGATTTTCATCTCACCTTGCCAGCATCATCCGGTAGAGCTTTGCGCTGAAGCAGTAGTTTTGCTACATCAAGGCTTCCATACTTAGCTGCTACATGTAATGGGGTGAATCCTTTCTGTGAAAGGAAGACAGAATCCATTTTCATTCGAAGTTCTTTCTGAACAGTTTGTTTAGCCGGATAATTATAAAACTATGAAACAACCTGTTCCATCCTCTGCTTACCTTGGTGGCCATCGAGTGTGAGGCTCCAGCCTCCAACAGCACCGCGGCCGTCTCCACCTGGCCCTCCCTGGCTGAAATGTGAAGGGGAGTGTAGCCGTTGGTGGTGGCAGCATCTGGGTGGGCCATGTGCTGAAGCAGCAGCTGGACAATGTCTGTTTTCCCTAAACGAGATGCAATGTGCAGAGGAGTCTGGTCCTCCTGTGATTGAGACGGTCAATCATTGTACATTGTATTTGAATGACGGCAGACGGAGAGAAAAAAAAAAGAAGCAGTGAGAGAGGTAGAGATGGTGGAATGGAAAAAAAAACATGGCAGATTAATATGTTGTCCAGTAGATGAAGTATGTTTATGAATGATAAACAGAAGGAAACAGTAGCTGAGTGATGATGACTCACCCTTGCTATGGCGTCTACCAACGCTCCATTCCTCAACAAACAGCGCACCACTTCCATCTGACCTGCTCGTGCTGCCATATGGAGAGCTGTCTCACCACGCTATTGAGCAGAGAGGAACAATTTTAAGCAAGTCACTGCACTGAATGAAATGTGCATAACAAAATGACAAATAATCTGATAAAAACAATAGGTCTACTATTTAACATGCGTTTCTGACTACTAGCTAGATATGAACTACAAAATATGAACAAATCACTTGTCAAATTGCTACTCACAATGTTACGGACATCAGGCGACGCTCCATTCTGCAGCAGAAGTAGAACAATATTGAGGTGGCCCATGAAGGCAGCGACATGTATGGGAGTAAGACCAGACTAGAGAAAGAGAGAAGCACAAGAACATGGAGGATCATCATAAAAGTTACAAAACAAACACAACACAATTCCCTATATTTACAGACGTGATCTAGAGACATTTTCACAGGTGTCTCACCTCAGTAATGGCCTGGATTGATGCTCCATATTTTACCAGCAGCTCCATCACCTTCACTCTATTCTTCTTACAAGCAATGTGTAAAGGAGTGAATCCATTCTGGTAAGATATGAAGGAAATGTGCATGCAATTACTTCTATACATGTTCATATCATCACAATGATTTTATGGCTGTAATTTCCACTGCCTATGAATACATACTAGTGCTCTTGCATTGGGATTGGCTTTCTTGTCCAGCAGTAGCTTAGTGACTCTGTAGTGACCACAGTGAGCTGCCACGTGCAGCGCTGTGAGGTAGTCCAGTGTGACATCGTCCACAGGTGCCGTGTGCTGCAGTAGGAGTTTCACACACTCCATGTGGTCTCCCTGGGCTGACATATGCAGTGGCGACAGTCCATTCTGTAAGGGGACAAAAATGATCGATGGATGCTAACAAGTAGAAACTGTTGTAAAGTGAAGAAAGAGGCAGCAGAGATACAAAACGGTACAATACATGGTATGCTATTATATTTATACATTTTTATGTGTGCATTATTCATTGATGAAGGCGATATTCGGCTATGTTGAATCAGTACTGGTAGTGCATCTTTAATACCAACAAATACCTTGGTTCTGGCTAAGATGGGTGCTCCTCTCTCCAGCAGCAGCTCCACTGCAGGGTCATGCCCACTCCTGGCTGCACAGTGAAGTGGCGTCAGTCCATCCTGGAAGAAAATCACACATGCGACAGGCACTTAAATAGTTGCAAGTGTCCGCATACAACCAGCTTGTCCACTAAGGCAGGTGTCAACTGTAGAATTGTTCATTGAAAAGCTGGCTGGCAGACTTACCCTGGTTTTAGCGTCTATCTGAGCTCCCCGGTCCAACAGCAGAATCACCATATTGGTATTGCCTCTCTTTGAGGCCACATGGAGAGGCGTTATTCCATTCTGACAGGGAAGATGAGGAAAAATTGGATGTTAATTAATACTGTAAAACTTGGGCAACAATAACTGTCCCAGTATCAGGACCTTGTCCTTTCTGAAAATGCCCTGTGGTATTATGGTATCTTTGATGCCAGCAGAAACATCACATGCAGATTAACTGACAATTTCAACATTTATATTTTTACAGTACATACACACAATAATGAGACAGAAAATCCTCAGAGATGTGTACAAAAAAGAAAATCACTATCTTAAAATTGTGGGATTAAACATTTCTGGATCTAAGAAACTTCAGCCAACTATAAGTACAAGACCATGCAGATGATAACCTGATTACATTTGACACACTACAAGAAAATGCTTTTTTAAATGCATAATTATTGTTTCGGAATTTGACACAAATAGGGCCTGATTTACTAAGATCATAAATAAAGACTGCTAAATTACGTGTGCATTCTAACAGATTGAATGTGCAGCTGGTGTGTGATTAGTAGGTGATCAACTAAGAATGCTTGCGCAAATGATAACAGGTGCAAACAGCAATATTTAAATGAGGGTTTTGCATGTTTTATGGTTTCTGCCATGGAGAGCTCGGAGGGAAAGCAGGATGTCCGCAAACGCAAAATCAAATTTGACCCAACGGAGTTAGTGGCGGAGGCAAATTAAAACATTATTGAACTACAACAAAGAAATCTCAATATCACTAGAAGAAATGCAATATGAGAGCGAATCTGCCACAAAGTAAATGCAGTTGGTAAGACAAAAAGAGCACCAGATGAAGTCAAGACAAGATAGCAAGATATAAAGTGAAGAACCAGAGAAAAAAATGGCACTTAATAAAACTTTTGTAAATGAAATAGGTGGAGGGCTGGAGAGGGAGGAGAGGCGAGCGCTTGAGGAGAGGTGCGTCATTGGTTCAAAATCAGCCCTGCGCTCATCCAACAACTCCAAACTGTCATTGCTGGACAGCTAATGCCTATGACTTATTTGTCCTTCTTTAATGTCAAAAATAGTGACACGAGTTAAAAAGAGTTGTTCTCTTTCATTTAGTCAATTTTGCCTCCTCGCCACAATGACAGTAGCCATCTATGCACAATGCTGAGCTGATTAGCACCTTCCTTTCAAACATATTAAATGCAGATGAAGTCACAATCGCCGACATTGTTTTAAGGCTTTGTTAGTTGCATTGCCTGTGCAAAATTGCCCTATTTACGTTTCCTCCTCCCAGGAATTTGCGCATGAGGGCAATAATGCCCCATATTGCATGTTCATTAAGGCAAAAGTGCTAAATGAACATCACATGCTATTTTGCTCATTTGGAAGACGCAAGTGAGCACCGTTAGTGGCTCAGCTTGCATATTTATTTGCGGGCAAAATTAAGTTTACACGCATATTTACACATGCAAACCTTTAGTAAATCAGGCCCATAATATGCAGAGGTAAAGCACACATCAGACTGCACTATAGAGTGTCTTGAGTGTCTTGAGGTGCAAAGAGAAGTGGACATGGTGCGCTACCCTGGCTGTGAAGTCCACAGCAGCTCCTCTGTTCAGTAACAGGGTGGAGACATTCACGTTACCATAGTGCGCCGCAATGTGCAGAGGAGTGAACCCACTCTGTTTGAGACAGACAAGGAGATAGGAGAGGAGAGAGTGAGCAGGTAGAAGAAAAGAGTTTAAGGAAGAAACAGTACAATGGTGGAAACAAGGTGAAAAATAGAATAGTGGCATAAGAAAGAAAGAAAGACAGAAAAAAGACAGAGAAATAAATAAATATTTTTCAATAGCAGATACAAGAAAGAACTACTGAGGTAGCGCTACTATGAGATGGCATGCTGAAAAAAGAAACCAGACACATTGAACTAAGAAGCCTAAAAAAAGAGCATGCCCCAAAATAGCACATGCAATAAATAATTCATGCACAAACCCTGTAATTTGGCTAGATTTGGCTAACTAAACAACAATGTATAGCAGCTACTTAAAAAACACAAAAAAACAAACAAAAACACATGAAAAACCAAACTGAAATACACAAAGCAACAATTCTCAATGTGTATTCGCTGAAGGACAAATGGACATTTATATATAAGCGATAAAGATCTACAGTTCACAGTTGCAGATGGGTTCACTTCTTACCTTCCCATTCTGATAGACATGGTGCAATTTAATTAAGAAACAGAGTTAAACTTAAAGGTTGACAACGTGTTTTCGAGAGAAAAAAACAACAATATCAACATGCTTACATGCTACTGGTCATGTCGAGAAAAAGCAATGAATCAAGAAGTGAGAATTAACAGCAGCTATAAAGAAGTACCAGCAGTGTTTCAGCTAAGTGAAAAAAAATTAAAATGCTTTAAAAATGATTTATTTTAAAACATGTACAAAATAAAGGCATAAAAAGGATAAACCATAGCAATAGTCTACTACTCTCTGGGAAACATTATTACAATGCAGTGTTTCAATGGCAGCCATGCCGGAGTGTAGAGAACTGCATGATCTGCTACGCGCATTCATATTGGTACACAATTCTGACATGCATTCACAAGTCCTAGCAAAAAGGGAAAGATCAGGACAAAAAAAGTGAAGAGATGGTCAGAGAAGACAAAAAGTATTTAAAAGAAGCAACAATGACAATGAGTCTGTATACCTCTGTGGTTCTATTGACCATCATCTGGTTAGGATGCGTAAAGAGAAAGGTGGGATAAGGTGGAATAGGGTTGTTAGGGAAAGGACTTTTTACAACACGTAATAAATAGGGTTAAGTTTACAAATTCACACAAATACAAAAGAAAAAACCCCGAAAAGACAGCAAAGTCCTCAAACAAGGCCCATTAATGCTATATTCCTAAATGTATACTGTGATGGTTCAGCCCCTTATTTCCCCTTATTTCTTCCTCCTCTCTTTCATTTTGTCATTGTATTCTTCCCTCCTTTATGCATTTTGCCTTTATCTCTTGCATAAATTTCTCACTGCTCCACCGACTCACCTTTGACTGGACATCAGCATTGTGGTCGTTCTGGAGCAGCAGTGCAGCAGACCTGGTATCGTCTTTGCGTGCTGCAATGTGCAGGGCAGGGAGGCGAACTTTCCCCTTGGTGTCATGCTCCAACAGCAGCGAGACCACTGGATTGTGGCCCTGTTGCAGGGCAATGGCAAGTGGGGTGAAGCCATCCTTCAGGAGCAAAGAGGAAGCCAGAATGAAACAGTGCAATCAAGTCAGAGAAAAGAGGACGGGCTGTGAAAATGAGGAAAACGTTAATAGGGTTGTACATAATGCATTGTTACCTCTGTAGCAATGCTTTGGTTTCCTTCATTTTCCAAAAGGTATCGCACCACCTCTAAGTGATTCTCCTGGGCAGCCATGTAGAGTGGCGTGAAGCCATTCTGCACAGACAAGACACGCATGCACGGAGTACATGTATTCACACACTAGTATTCCAACGCACACCGTAAAGACAACACGCTCTTCTCACAGGCGATGATCACTGACGGCCTTCTCACCTGTGACTGAGCATTGACATCTGCTCCTCTCTTCACGAGCAGTCGGACTACTTCTTTTTGACCAGCCAGTGAGGCAATATGAAGGGCAGTATTTCCTTTCTGCAGAATAAGACAAGGTGAGGACAACCAGCCACCTCGACCTGTTTGTTTGTGTTTATTTCATGTTGGTAGAAACACATTTCATAAATGTTTCTTGCCTAAGTAATTGGTAACACTTAATTCAACAGAACATTTGCTGTCGTAGTATGTCATTTTCTCAAAACTTAAGAGTATAGTTGTACAGAATCCTAAACCACCCATAACAACACGCAAACAAACAAACAAACAAAAAATCAATTTTGAATAAGCGCTACCGAACGCAACGAATGACATGTGAGCAATGATAGATTATTTGTCTTTCATTCATATGAATAATCACAAAAAACACAATTCAAATAAAAAGTATTGACCAATAAGGCGAAAAAAACCCCCCCCAAGGGATTCGTTATGTGAAAGTGACATGAATGTTGGCCTTTCTTCTGTTTAGTATAGGTAGTTATGTTTACACCCGTTTCTGTTCATTTTTGCAGCAGGATTTCATAAAATCTGCTGAGCCGAATTTCACATAATTTGATGGAGGACTGTAGCAAGCGCTAAGAGGGGACGAACCAATCACATTCCGGGGCTGTTCCATTAAACTTAGCACGTTGTTTTTCACATTGTAGTTCTGTAAGTCTGTGCTATCAGTTTTCATTTTCAGTGTATGACAGTTCCTGACTAATTAATACCAAAGGTAACATTATGTCGATCCAAGGACATGGGCAGGGTAGGTGATAAATTGCCTGCTGGTTGTTTACTGTTACTGGGTGTTAAGCCCGGCGCATGAGACATACAGAGAGTCACATAACAAGCTACTTGCCAAGCAGCTTACCCTGCACTCATTCAGTCATCTTGTGATGCAATCAGGAGTCCAATGTGACCTCTTTAAAAGACAAATTCTTAGAGCCACTCAGCCAAAATGTCAGCTTAACTGGGATGGATATCTCAATGGAAAAGAGCCATCCAAGAGGGAGAAAGAATCCACACTCGAGATATCGTTTGTTGGATTCATGGTTGTTGGAACAAAAAAAATGTACACCAACACCAGTGGTCAGTCATATTTTATTGTGAAAACACAAAGTTGAAAGATTTAATTACTTCCACATGACTTTTTGTCTTTTAAACTATTCTCATGCTGATCATAGCCTTGGGCAATCCGTATTCGTAGTTGAAGCTATTGAAAGATTCCACACATTAAATTACGATGAGAGGTTACCAGTTTTTGTGTCTATTATTGTCCCTGAATCCCATATTTACATATTTTGCCCATCTTTGTGAGTAAATCAACAAATATGGGATAACCATGGACCACTTACATAGCTAAAATAGCCATGGAGAATGTGGTAAAGACGTGATATACTATGTTCACATCTGGAAGTAAAGTTGATCAAGTGTTGATATGTGTGTACCTTAGTGGATGAGTCAACAGGTGCTCCTCTCTCCAACAATTCTTCTACTAAATCCTTGTGTCCTTCCTTTGCTGCTAGATGCAGGGCATTCAGACCATTCTATAAATAAACAAAAAATAAAAACAAACCAACAAAACACCATGAATGACAAACATGGAAAACTAATGTTACAAAGAGATTCTTACATAACTGCGTAGCATTCATGGGATTGAATTCAAATACTGTATAACCAGTACCACTGGACAGGATTTTTATTATAGTTCGAATGAATAGTGAATAGTCCAGTGATCAACATTGAAAAGTTTTTCAAACAATGATAAGATCACAAACAAATGTATAAAAATGTTTCAGGGTTTTTAAATATGCACTTAAATTTGATATCACATGTTCAAGAATTTTCAGTTGTCAATGAATGTCAAGAAGGGAAAAAATAAGTAAGGATGCATTTTTTCTAAAAATGGTTCAGGGAGATAAGGAGTCTGGGACTCAAACACCAAAGAATAGCCAGCGTGAGTGTTCCATTAAAAGTTTCTGACCCGTCAAACAGAGCTACAGGTGAGCAGCGAGAGTTAAGTCTAAATGGCAGACAGTCACCACTCAGCTGATGCAGCCACAGAACACGCTCATGCACACACATATTTCCTCTAACATACTGTATATAAACATAGCAAATGATTCACCTCATCCTCCTCTTCTTCCATTGTGCACTATGTCCCTCTGAATTGCACAAAACTGTGACCTTGTTTCTTTCCTTCAGATTTATTGCTCCTCTTTTTCAAAGCAAATGTTAATCTCTCGTTTTATCTTCTTCAGTATTCTTCTCCTTCGTAAATCTTTCTTTTCTTGTTTCTATCTCTTTGCCTCCAAGCTGGATTTATCGGTGATGGAGGTCCAGTTATCTGCTTCCCCCTGCAAGCTCCCTGGTTTAGATAAAAAGTTCTGGGTCTGTCTTCTCCATCGTGCCTCTGCCTCCTGGTTTGGAGGATTTCCCTGGCACTGATCTTAAAGAGGAGCTGCTACACCTCTTTCATTACTCCTTCCTCCATTTGCCCACGTAGAACACGAGCCCACATACACAAAAGTAACAAATAGATGTCCACACACACACACACACACACACACAGACACACGCACACGCGCGCACGCACGCACGCGCGCGCGCACGCACGCACGCACACACACACACAGATGCCAAATGCCATACGGGGTGTCATGTTCCTGCTCAGTCATAGAGGGTAAGTAGGACACAAGCACACAAACATGTATAGTCATATTTAGACACTACTGAAAATGTCAACCCTTCAAAAAAAAAGAGGGCATTCCTCCGAGGCCAAAGCATGTCAGTGATTGGTCGAGTGAATGACCTGTGAGAGTGATATGACTTTAAAAGGGTAAAAATGAAAGCTGACATCATTTCTAAGCCTGAGTTGTAGTCTCGAATTCAAAAGAAAAGTTTTTACTAGGAAGCTAATTAAGCAAGTTATAAGCACTAATTTAGCATTAAATAATGATCATTAAGCCATTAATTAGATATCAGTTACTGGCATATAAATCATGTATAGTCAAAGAAATGTCTCTGAGCGTGTTTGATTTCACATGTGGATTCTTCTTCAGAACAGCAGAGATAAGTTGTTGAACCCCTGTTCCTTTGCTGCAGCACATCTGGGCGATGCCATCTAATATGCATGAACATGTTCAATGTGTTTCCACCGATGTAGCACAAAACTGTTAACCGACACCAGTGTCAATCACTGTTGTAGTCCACAGGAAACCTGAAAAGTTCCTTAAAGCTGATTTAGAAGAAGCAGCCAGACCTGTTTGTC
This sequence comes from Dactylopterus volitans, assembly GCA_901007715.1. Taxonomy (NCBI): domain Eukaryota; kingdom Metazoa; phylum Chordata; class Actinopteri; order Syngnathiformes; family Dactylopteridae; genus Dactylopterus; species Dactylopterus volitans. The sequence continues at coordinate 11,571 of CAAKHG010045933.1, forward strand.
ATCTGACCTCACCATAGTTACTCCTCTAACTTTTTCTAGGACAGTAAACTGAATAACTTTGGTTTTTGGGTGACACTTAAGGGCATAATCTTACAAATTTTCTTTTACATTATTATGAAGTAATGATCTCCATTTTTGACTATTTTCTGACATTTAATAGGCCAAACAACTAATTAATTAATCAAGAAAGTGATCAGCTGATTAGTCGACAATGGAAATAATCATTAGTTGTGGCCCTACGTCAGCCTGCTACCCTCTCACCTTTTTAATCAGTCGTGATCCTCACCACAGTCATCAGGTGACCGGCAAGGTTAGCTGGAGATGTTCATCATCCTCATCATATTTGTCTGCTCATTACCTATGGACCAGTCCCAATGTTTTGACTTTTATACACAATCCATCAGTATTGGTTGTTGAATCAGATTCGATAAAAGCAAATCTGGAAATCATCATCATGCCATCGTCGGACAAACAACAAATGGCCACGGCTTTGAAGCGCATTGTGTTTAAACTTATATGATGTAATTATCCTTCCATGTCTTTTCCATTTTTTTTATGTTTCCCCTGTATTAAGTGTTGCAATGCTGAGAACAGCTGTATAGGTTTTCCTCAGGCAAAGTCTGCAGACTTTTGAAAAGTGTGCATATAGGCCTCAGAAACTCTGCAAGAGAGCCCTAATGCACTTAATGATTTGACAATAATAGCACTCTAAACCCTTGTAGACTTTGCAGGAGCACGTCTCAGTCTGAGAGTACTTGAGTGTGGACACTGGGATTGGCGTATCAGCACCTCTAATACATAGCTAAAATATGTATCATTTGAAGTACTTAAAAAACTAAAAACTAAGATTCACAAAAACTCTTAAAAACTTTCACTGCAATGGCACCAGGTAACCTCCAGATGTGACACTAGATGGACTTCGGCTCACTTTCAAGATTTATAGAGTCACAACTTCATACAACATGAAATGGCAAAAATTACAGAGTAACCACATATCAACCATTATGTATTGAGGAAGAGACAACCACCCCCCCCCCCCCACACACACACACACACACACACATCACACACACACACGACTCCCCCCACACACACACACACACACACACACACACACACACACACACACACACACACACACACACACACACACACACACACACACACACACTCATTCAGAACAGCTGGAGGTCTGAGCAGGTAACCAGGTGAACAATATATTTGAGATCAGGTCTCATGAGGAGCGGCTGGTGCTGAGCGACAAGCAGATGACTCCATCATCTCCTCCACCATCTCCTCCCTCATCACTTCCATCATCTCCTCCATCATCTCTTCCCTCATTTCCTCCCTCATCTCCTCCACCATCTCTTCCATCATCTCCTCCACCATCTCTTCCATCATCTCCTCCATCATCTCCTCCAACATCTCCTCCCTCATTTCCTCCATCATCTCCTCCATCATCTCCTCCATCATCTCTTCCCTTATCTCCTCCATCATCTCCTCCATCATCTCCTCCATCATCTCCAGCCTCTTGAACTCCTCCATTGGTGCTGCAGGGCAGAGCAGCAGCGGCAGCAGCAGGTGATGATGTCATGACCCTGGCCACACCCTCCCTCTGATAACTGGCTAATGATTAAAAAGTTTCATCTTTGGTAGGAAAGAGACTTTTTGAATCGTCATCCTGGAAACTTCAGACTGCTTCGATATCCGATCTGTTTATGACAG
>CAAKHG010045934.1:0-10457 GCA_901007715.1 Dactylopterus volitans
GTGTTTATGGTTTTAATTGTGCGTTAATGTAAGATTTTTTTCATGGCGCTTTGTATTTAGTCTGTAAAGATATATGGTAATGCAACAATACCATTATTTTTTTTTTGTTTTCTGTGTGCTCTGCGTTTCGGTGACGATGATGATGGCCCGGTCACCGAGTGGTCTTATGACTGAAAGTTTGAATGTCGATGGGTGTTCTGATATCTACAATACATATCGGCCGGTGTGAGTGTGTTATGTCTATATATGTATTTGTTTATACTGTGTGCGATTTTCATGTCCAGAAATGGTATGGAGTTGTTCTTCTTTGTTTCTTCGTGTCTCGATAAATAAATCATTTATTTCTGGGGGATGCTTAGAATCTCGAACGGCAATTTTCAGATGACTTTTTTTTAGAAAAGCTTTAATTGAAATCCATCCTTGGTTAGCTATTTTTAATTGGAGTGTTGTACAGTGTTCTATTTCTACTAAGGAGCATGTTTTACTACGTTACCCAGCATGCCTTTCTGACTTATCTTATGGAGTTAGCTTGAGTTGCTCTCCTTTCTTAATCCGACAGTCACGGAAGTGAGATAGCATGAAGACCGTCACTAAAAACAGCTCCTTTACCTCCATCTGCTTGTTGAAATTTTGCAACTGGAATAATATTTAAACTGAGTGGACATACAAATCAGCATTTCAGTGCTTAAAAGACTGTTTTTTTCTTGACATGATCTAATCAAATGACGGTGTGGTACACATTAAAATGTGCGCCATTGGAATGTCTATGTCACCTGAATGCATGGAAGCGGGATGACCAAAATATTAGGGACAGTATAACCCGGTGTTGGTGACGAGCATCAGGTATTTCGATCCCAATAACAATCAGTCAAACATGTCAACACATCTGTCAAACAGATTCAATCAAAATTCAATACAAAAAAAAATCAATGCAAGTCATCACAGGGCTGTTGCATTATGGTCTATGGTGAACCGGCAGTGGTCATAATGTTATGGCTGATTGGTGGACGTTTGCTGTGATGTTTTAACAGTTTTTACTTTCTTTAATTCTCTATTTTGTCTTGTGCTGCATTCTATTCTTTAAAATTTGTTGTTGTTTTTTTCTAAAGGATTTAGGTCATTTTCCATGAAACTTGGTGGAGGTATGGAAAATGGGCCATGGATGGTCCAGACCTGGACATTATCCTTAGTTTCTCTGGGAATATGACATGAGCCTCGGGTCCTTGGTCCGACACCGTTGTATGTCGGCATTCCAGGTTTTTTTTTTTTTTTTTTTCCACCTTGTAGGCTCACTTTCCCAGAAATCTGTTTTTCCGAATGCTTAGTTACCTTGCTCATGCAGCATTTTCCATTACATTTAGAGATTTCAATCAATGAGCACATTGATTATGAATCATAAGATTCCTGTCCAGCCAATACAGTGTCCTCCTCTGAACTCTACCCTTTGCGTAAGTATTGATTATCATTCCGTCTTTTTTTTAAAATAGACCTCCAGCTCACAAAGGGGATATTAGTATTGATTCAGTGGTATTTACTGTTTCTCTCAGCATTGCTCCTCGACCACCTCGCGAAAGCGGCGAGGAAAACAGTTCACATTTTTGAAGTTTTTACAGTGTTGAGACAGAAATTATGTCAAAAGAGGCATTAATTATTTTAAGTGGAAAAGTCGCTGCTATTACAGCCTTCAGCTTTCAATCCAAAACAACAAAGTTTTATTCATTTTTTAATGTGTGTCAGCATCTGTGCTTTGCCACAGAAATTCAAGCATATTGAACATTTCACGTCTACATTTTTATCAAAGGTTTTTTTGGGTTGTTTTTTTTTTGGAGATTTGATTATTAGTTTAACTACCAAAACGACAAGGACACAGCAAGATATCTGCTCACAAGATCATCTAAAGGTCACAAATGTACCTTAATTAGCGACACTTAACATCTTTGTCAGGTAAAGTCGTTATATAATAAAGAGTGAGACTACGTTGCACAACGTTCCTCATAGACCTCAAATTGTCAGACCATCAAGATACAATATCAATAATAATACACACAATATACAATAATAATTAGTGACTTTGTTGGCAGGCATTCTTCACTTTGCGGAGTTAGGCTAGCCGTTCCCCCATTTTCATCATATTAATGATAAGCTAATCTCCGAACTTGATCTCCATACAGATGAATATTTTCCAGAATGTCAAAAAAAACAAAAAAAAACCCATCATCTCCACACAGCTGCATTCAGCCAAGCAGTCAAGTTGCAGTTTATGTCCATAAAAATATGTGGTGAGGACTTTGAATGAATTAAACGTGTCAGGAGCAGTTCATCGTTTTATCTTTTTAGATGTTTGCTGCCATCATCACAATAAGACTTGTGCACATGCTGTGTGATGCGGCAGTGACCTTGACCTTGACCTTCGACCACCCAACTCCAATCAGTTCATCCTCACACCCACCCCCCGGCAGGCACCAAAAATAGTCACAAGAACGGGACGGATCTCAGGAAAGATGACCTTCAACGATGAGAGCTAAAGGGGTAGTGCACCCAAAAATATGAATTGACTCCCTCAAATGAAATAAAAAAAAAAAAAAAACAACTACGCAAAAAACAAACCTAGAATTCCTCCATGCTGCTTCTGTGGCGTCGTCCAAGTCAGCGGCAACACTCAAATTTGTCGTGAAACGTGGTCATTTGCAACGTGTCTTCAGCCTAAATGTCGATGTTACCCCACAAGCCCGAGCGGAGATCGCTGGGAGCTCGCCATGGCGACGCGAGCGGCACTGTGGGCGAACCGTCCCTTCGAGGCCCGCAGTGTGCTCTGTGAGGCCGTGTGACCTTGACCTTTGACCTTTCAAACCACCAAACTCTAAATCAGCTCATCCTGGAGCCTGAGCTGACATTTGTGCTAAAATTGAAGACTTTCCCCTCCGGGCGTTCATGTTCACAAGTAAGGGACGGACAGACAATACGGGAAAAAAAAAAAAAACCTAACGCCTCCGGCCTCGGCTATCACAGCACCGAGGAATAAAAAAAGTCTAGGCCAAAGATGAACAGCTCGTGTCCAACAGCTCAGACCTTCTCACCTTCACAGGTAAAACTAAAAACAGCTCTTTGCTGGCTTACTCGCGGTTCTCCATCTAACCGTTCCCATGCTTTTGGAACAGCTGTGAAGCCGTAAAATTGCAGCAAAGTCTGATGGCTGCATCAGTAATTTTTTTTTTTTTTTTCTTGATCTTTGCAGCAGCAGCAGCAGCAGCAGAAGGCAATTTGACTGAGGACCAGTTGGCCTGACTCGGGAATAGCCAGTTAAATAGGCCATGTGCTCCCTCGCTAGTACTATGTTTGTGATTATGAGTCACATATTACGCCATCGATGGCAGGAGGTTCCTCAACCCGCTGCTGTTCTGAGCCTCATTAGAGAGTCTTTTTACTTGGAAGCGGGATTGATCCTCGGCTCTTTCTCTACGTTGCCGACAGACTGAGGAAAATGCAAGCGCGGTTTGTACTGCAGCGCGTGGAGGATTGACAAGTCTCATCGGCTGTACTCAAAGAAGCTCCCACCACGGATGAGCCGCAGTTCTCGGACAAGAACACAAATCGGCGTCTCGCTACGTTATTCGTTCCACGTGCATTGATTTTAAAAGATGCACACAAATCCATTTGCTGCACAAGGAAAGTGATGTTCATAAAAAGGACGGCAGGGGGCAAAATGTACGTGCCATAATACTAAATACTAATAAAAAAAAAAGGTATATTCGACCAAGAGTCAATCAGAACAAACAAAAATACTTCGTTCATCGGGAGGCACAATTAACAAAACTCTAAGCGCAACACTTTTGTTTTCGTTCCCATTTTCCATTAATTAAAATCAGATCTAAGATTTCTTCCGTGCACACAAAAGACCTATTTCCCTCAAATTTTGCTCACGAATTTGTGAGAAAAAAAAAATGTATCAGCAAGCGCTTCGCCTTTGATGAAGCTGATCAAGATGCTGGTTAAACAGCATGTTTACTCAGCTTAGACTGGTCACAGTAAAAGGTCAAAGGTCTCTCCAAAATGTGGAGTGATTATTGAAGAAAGAGCTTTACTAGACACCGAACTATGGTGTCAGTATCTGGCATGAGTCGCGTAGAGTCGATCAGGTTGCATGTAGCCCTTTCACACCTGGTTCCAGGAACCTAATTTTTGCACGTTCAAACAGGAAAAAAACCCTGGTTCTGAACCTGAAAAATAGTTGGTTCTTTCTCTCAAACCCTGACATCATCAGTAGGCATGTCATATTGCGGATTGTGAAGATGGCGACCTGGACAGTATTCCAAGCGGAGCTGGAGAGCAGCACAAGAAGGAATAAGTTATATGCCCGATTCGGGGACGAGATGGCGAAGGCTGGACCAAATGATTAATAAACTCATGACACTGACAGCATGGTGATACATGTCCATCTTTCGAGCTACTGCACAGCATGATGGCCCAAAGACCAGCTGACCGGGTGACGGGGGGCGCCGAGTCCAGCCACCGCTGCCACAACCAGAGAAGCCAACTTTGCACCAATTGCCACGTCTTGGTCTTCCACATTTGAGACCATAATCGTACTGTCCGTTGAAAATAAAGTTCAGATAAGCTAATTCATGGAATAATTCATTTCACCTAAAACCTAAATGCTGCTGCGTTGTTACGTTGCCTAGCTACGAATCTAAACCAATCGGTTTTGTTTATTTTCCGCCTGAGTAAGGTGGAGTAAAATCCTCCCACTTTGGTTCCCGCTTAAACTGGTGTGAGCACAGGCAGGTTCACCAGGGCATCAAAGTTCTGAGACTCCAGCACGAAGCCGCAGCCAGAACCACGTCTGTCTGAAAGTGGTACGATTGTGTCCTATATTGGTCTATTCCTACTCAGCGGTGATGCAAAGTTCGTGGATATTGGCACTCAACTGTCGTAGATGTTAATCCAAAGCATCCAAAATAAGCTCAGCAGCTTCCTGGTGAGTATGGAGGCCATGTAAACACCAGGATGTTTTCAGCTTCCAGGAACCGCCGTCTACCTGCTGTAGTCTAAGCCGGGATTCGCCTGCATGGTGACCACTTCTCCAAAGTGCGACACACCATTGATGGTGAGCATTTGTCCAGACAAGCAGGTTATGATGATGTACTGCAGTCAGGTCAAGACGCCGGTGAGGCTCACGAGCACTCGGGAAGTCCTGCAGGCAGCTGTTTTATCAGCCACCCGGGTGGCTGATCCCAGACCATCTCTCAGGTGACGTGATGGTCTTGGGCTGATGCGATTACAGGAGGTCCACCTTTGGAAACTACGCCGGAGGTGGCTTATGGTCGTGAAATGAGCGTTCAGTTCAGGAGCAACAGCTCTGGTGGACATTCTTGCCGTTAGCAGGCCAATCGCACGCTCCCTCAAAACCTGGGGCAATGTGCCGCATGAAAGAGGGGCACGTACAGTACTGCACAGTAATCATGCCGTTTAATCAGCATCTCGATGGGCCTCGCCTGCCAGGTGGATGGATCATCTTGGCAAAGGTGAAGCGCTCACAAATACAGATTTGAACATATGCGTTAAATTTGACAGAATTAAGCCCGGTCACAAACCCATAAGCAGGGCTGGATTGGGAAACAGAACACTAGAGTATCATCAGCATATCGTCGGAGTGGCCATGAGAGGGGGAAAAAAAAGCCCAGTCCATGAGAGAGCAGATGGTTGCAGAGAATGGAGGAAAAAAAGTACTTTTTTTTCGATTCGCCGAGAGTCTGAAGAGCCCCGCTGACCACTGCTCAAACGACATCTTTTATTTATTCCGCACTGCTCATACAGCCTGAACTGTGCCAGTAGCAAAAACCATCTTCCCTTTACACCTCACACACTTTTCCAAGCCTCAAGAAGTTCGGAATCGCCCTCCACACCCGTCCCCGGAAAGAAAAAAGGACTTAGAGAGCTGATCGCCAGTCCTATAACACTGGGGGACAAGAGCCCGTCTGAAGTGTGGACGACCCATTTCGAGGCTGAACCAATCTTTGTCTTTCTTGGGGCGGATCCCGTCGAGTCGTGGCGGGTGAATGGAGGCCAGCGGCTGTGGAGGAGGACGCTAAACCCTCTGGACCGCGCGGCACACATCAGCTCGCTTCAGCTTCTCGTTGCATTTGGAAGGACGTTTCACTCTTCTTGAGCTCGGCGTCAAAGAACCGAATCCTGTGCGAGAGGCTCTTGGTAGAATCCTAACACCAGTGCCGTATCTAAGATGAGCACCCGCGACGTGCACGGCTGCGTCTGCACATCACAGGGCTCAACTTTCCCCCCACCCCGTCCTTCAGAGCCTGCTGTTCTAATCTCTGATGCAAATGAAAGGTGATTGGAGCTCAGATTTGCATGTGCGGGTCCGTTTTTACTGGAGCCCGCTTTTCATATTCATGAAGGGTAAGATAAGTTTTAAAATTGGATGAATCCACATGTCCGCAGGGGGGCGGGGGGGTTGCACACATTTCCTGCTTCCCAGCTCGGAACGCTTGCCGGGCACACGGCTGGGCCAGTAAGCCTTTCTTGGCAGAACCGGATTAAACGCTTCGAGTCGCCACTTCGGGATTTCATGCCGTGGCGGCGTGGCAGCTTGCTCGCTAACTACCGCTCGAAGTACGGGGGGATGCAGACGTAAACTGTGCATCACCGCGTCTCTCTTGAGGTACACGACGTTTTCCAGGAACCAAATTAGCTCGGAGCTCAACGTTATTACTCGGAGCCCAATTCTCCAACAAACACGTCTCCATCGGAGGAGGGGAACGCCGGCGCCCGTGGACACGCACCTGGAGAGAAACACAACGGAGCTCCGATCCTCCCATTTGTCGCCGCCAGGCTGGATGACCGCAGTTCCTTACGATCAGGCTGCGCCAACAACTCTCTTAAGACTCCCCTATTGGTCCAAAACGCTGCTGCATGCGTTCTACTGAGAACAGGGAGACGAGGTCTCATTTCTCCAATGCTGACCTCTCCGCACTGGCTGCCTATCAAATCCAGAGTAGAATTCAAAGTCCTTCTCCTTACCTATAAAGCCCTTAATGGTCTGGCACCGTCATATCTTAAGGAGCTGATAGAACCATATTACCTGACCGGAACGCTGCGCTCCCAGAATGAAGGCTTACTCCTGGTTCCTAAAATTGCTCAGGGTAGAATCAGAGGCAGAACCTTCAGCCATCAGGCTGCTCTCCCGTGGAACCATCTTCCACCCTCTCTACATTCCTTTTTTTGACGAAGCTTATGGTGAGGGCTGGCTCGGGCCGCCTTGGACCCGCCCATCGTCGTGCTGCTATAGGTCTATGCTGCCGGGGGACCATGATGCACTCTTATTCACTCTCCTTCTCCTTTCCCTTTCTCTTCCTCTCCATCTATTCATGCATGGAATTAATTCGACTTCTTTGCCGGGAGTTTTTTTTTTCTTGTCTTCGGGGACCTCCAGCGCTGTTATTTATGATCATTATATTCCTGTAGTTGACGTTACTGTGTATCCCCCGATACAAATGGCGCGATGTAAATAATACTTACTTGAGTTGACCCCTCAGATTTATCAATCAGCCTTCGGGTGGGAACCTCAATGAAGACACACACACACATCCATACTGACCTCATCATGTCATAAGTGATGACCACAGAGGTTTCAAGACTGAGAACTTTGACATTTGATGTTTTCGTACTCCAGTTGTACATCTGTACTTTTGTTAACTGTAGTAGTTTTTTGCCGATATGGTATTTTAATCAAGTAAAGGATCTTAATACGCCATCAGCAGTGGGAGTACATGCTGTGTGTGTGTGTGCGTGTGTGTGTGTGTGTGGTTGGTGTTGGCAGGTGGGATTAAATCCCTTGTTATCCACACGCGTACAATTGCATCCACACACACGCACACACACGCACACACACATACGCGCGCGCACACTCAGTTGGTGTGTGAGTCACAGCGCAACACAGCCTACTGTATCAGTCTGTGGGTCGCCAGGGGCTGATGGGGTCAGTCAACCATGAATGGGTATGCAGGCATAACGAGCCTGCGTGCACACACACACACACACACACACACACGAACACGATCACATGTAGAAAAACACATGCACAAAAAAATAGTTTTTTTTTCTCCTTTTTCTCGCACGCAATTATGTCACATCCTGTTCTCTGTCTCTGCATGGTCGTGTGAGTGTGTGTGTGTGTGTGTGTGTGTGTGTGTGTGTGTGCGTATGCGTGTGAATGTGTGTGTGCTGTGTTTTAGAGATTGCATCATTACAAGCAGCGCAAATCATAGGATTTTATTAAAAGAGGTTGGAACTTTTGCACGTGGGTTTGCGCAGGGGGGGGCTGATAAACTGCCTCGAGTGACGTCACCATGGCAACCACGACTGACAATGTCAGCTGAGGCTGAATCCTGCAAGTCTGAGGATGACGGAAAAGGGTCCCAGGTGCTCGTCGTGAGTTGCAACGTCCTCCCATCTTTCTTTACCTGGACAGAGTTGCCTCCAGGCTATCATGGGGGGATCCTCCAGATGCTCTGAAGGCACCTTTAGAAGAGACAGAGGCTGCTGGAGGTGACAAGGGGACTTCTGGAGGAGATAAGGATGCCTATGGAGGAGAAGAGGACACCTATGGAGGAGAAGAGGATGCCTATGGAGCAGACAAGGATGCCTAAGGGGAAGATGAGGAGGTTTCTGTTGGCGACGAGGGGGCATATGGAGGAGATGAGGATGCCTGGAGGAGATGAGGATGCCTCTGGAGGAGATGGGGATGCTTCTAGAGGATACAAGGGGATACAGGGCGAAGTTGCCTCTGGAGGGGGCAAGGAGGCTTCTGGAGGAGACAAGGATGATGAGATGAGGATGTCTCTTTAGGAGACAAGGAGGCTTCTGGAGGAGATGAGGATGCCTCTGGAGGAGATAAGGAGGCCTCTGGAGGAACTAGGGAGGCCTCTGGAGGAGATGAGGATGCCTCTGGCGGAGATAAGGAGGCCTCTGGAGGAGATGAGGATGCCTCTGGAGGACATAAGGAGGCCTCTGGAGGAGATGAGGATGCCTCTGGTGGACATAAGGAGGCTCCTGGAGGGGGCGAGGAGGCTTCTGGGGGAGATAAGGAGGCCTCTGGAGGAGATGAGGATGTCTCTTGCGGTGACAAGGAGGCTTCTGTTGGAGATGAAGAAGCTTCTGTGCAAAACCAGGAGGCTTCTGGAGGATTTGAGGATGCTTTTAGTGGAGATGAGGATGCCTCTGAGGATACTTCTAGTGGAGGTGAGGATGCCTGTGGAGGAGATGAGGAGGTTTCTGGAGGAGGCAAAGATGCTTTTAGAGGATACGAGGAGGCTTCTGGAGGGGGTAAGGAGGCTTCTGGGGGAGATGAGGAGGCTTCTGGGTGAAACCAGGAGTCTTCTGTAGATGAGGATGCTTCTAGAGGAGATGAGGATGCTTCTAGAGAATACAAAGGCGTTTCTGGAGGAGATGAGGATGCCTCTGGAGGAGATGAGTAGCCTTCTAGAGGAGGCGAGGATGTTTTTAGAGGATACGAGAGGGCTTCTGGAGAGGGTTTCTGGGGGAATGGAGGAGGATACTTCTCGTGGAGATGAGGATTGCTGTGGAGGAGATGAAGAGGCCTCTGGAGGAGGCGAAGACGCATTTAGGGGATACGAGGAGGCTTTTCTGGAGGGGGTAAGGAAGCCTCTGGAGTAGACAAGGATGCCTATGGAGGAGATGAGGACGTCTCTTTAGGAGACAAGGAGGCTTCTGGGTGAAACCGGTAGGCCTCTGGTGGACATGAGGATGCTTCTAGAGGAGATGAGGCGGCTTCTGGAGGACACAAGGAGAAGGAGGCTCCTGGAGGCAGGCAGGGGTGAGGGAGCACAAGTGTGTCCTCGGGGAGGTCTTTTCTCATGAGATATACAAAAGTGACACTCATCTCTCTGAGGAGATAAGACAGGGGGAGGAGATGCCAGTGAGGGATGAGATTGGGCACTATGATGACACACACACACACACACACACACACACACACACACACACACACACACACGCCAGTTACTGCATTTATGTCAATGACTGAAGAGAAGAAAAAAAAAAAAAAAGTTAGCATTTTTCGGCCACTAAATGACATCATCACGCGTTACGTCACATCGCCCGCGCGCTCCCTCCTCGCGCCTCCGTCCGCGCGCTGCTGCCACTCATTTGTTCTCCGCTTTCAGGTGGAAGCGGCGCGTGCTCTCACATGCAAGTTTGCTCATTAGTGAGTGGATGTGTGTGTGTGTGTGTGTGTGTGTGTGTGTGTGCGTGTGTGTGTGTGTGTGTGCGTGTGTGTGTTTGAATCAGCCAGTGTGGCCGTGATGCGCCCTCAGCTCTCACGTGCCATGCTGCCTTTTTTTTTTTTTGCGCGTTGATGTGCGCGCGCGCGCCTTCTTCTCCTCGAGCCTACATTACAGTTACCCCCCCCCCCCCCCCCCCCC
>CAAKHG010045936.1:9954-22290 GCA_901007715.1 Dactylopterus volitans
TAAATCTCATTCTTCATGCTTCATTTTTGTATTTTAGGGTAATTCAGCATATTAAGGTTTTTTTTTTTTTTTTTGTTTCTTACTTCATACTTGACCATCTTTATGAGATGCCTGTTTTGTGGTGGTGGTGGTGAGGGGGGTGGGGGAGGTTACAGCTTCTTTCATCATCCTGGAGGAAATGCCCGGAAAACATGAGATGAAAGAGACATTGGCTACAAAATATTTCAACATGAAATCAGCATGACAAAAGAGGCGCGATTATGGGACCGAGTCTCAGCCTCTCTCCACTGCATAAAGGCCAAAAACATTTTAATTTGAGTATACAGAGGCTTCCATGTAGTAACTGCGAAATACACCATCAATCCTACTTTAAAACAAACCAAAATCCACTTCATTTGTTTGCTTCAATTCTCTTAGTTTCTTAGTAAACCTCTACAATAGCAAACATGACGTCTCCTTGCACGTCAATGACCAAAGCACAATTGTGGGCTTTTACTGACATCTAGTGGACAAGAGTGGCCGCTCTCCAGACGACTTGCGACCCGGTCATGCCGAGTGTGTGTTGTTTAATTCTCAACTCAACCAACCAGCACAGAGGAAAACGGAGAGCGATTATTAGGCTCCAGGGTCTAGTCGAAGTTGACTGAGGGCTCAGTCATTACACAGGAAGGAGTGGATACACTTTTGTCTGTACATCAGCCTGGACGCCAACATGTTGCACCTTAACAAGGGCGCCTTTTTGTGTGATTGCGTAGGAGTGAGTATGAAGGGACTTTCTGCGCTTGCGTTTGCACCTACAAGCCCCCCCCTCGCTATCTCCTGACCTCATCCAGCTCGGTCCGGTTGCAATGAACTTTGGATGCGGTTGTACGCTGGAACTGGGCAAGAAGTCACAGGCAATGAAAACAACAACAACAAAAAATAAATAAATAAATCGAATCAACCACACACAGGAGGAAAATTGAGCGGTAGACGTGTGACTGAGAGACTGACTGATTTGGTCATTTCTTTCATTTTAAGACTGACGCAAAGCGTGCGGAGTATTACAACACATGCACACATGCATCCAGGCGTTGGGCAACATGTTACTGGCGCACCTCAACATGTGTCCTGAACTGACTTTGCTAAATTGCTCTTAGACCACTTTGAATAGCTGTAAATTTGCAGCATATGGGGGTACTTTGTGTTAATTTTTTTTTAATAAAGGTAAAGGTGTTACATCCACTGTTTTCCATGCAAATGTCATAAATTAATGCATTTTCCTGTCACATAAAACATTTGCAGAACCAGTGCTCGTGGGATTATCAAGAGTGTGACCTGCAGTCTCTCTGAGTTTATGGTCTCAAGCACTAGTTTCAAGTCTTCTTTAGTACGGCATTCCATGTTAATTTTGGAAATTATGGTCCCATTTAGAGTAAAATTTATTTATTTTTTTATCTTTAAAAAAAAAAGACAAATATGCTTTTTGCGACCGATACTGATACTACTACTGCAACTGAGATACAATATATGGGGCCTCTGATAACAAACAAAAATAGAATTGACTGGTGAAAATGCTGAACAAATGCTCCCCAAAAATGGGGAGCCCCATGGTTGCTCCGCCCACTCCTCATATCCACTCTATGATTGGGACATTTAACATCAAATTGTCACCACCAAAGGTCGATCAATAGTCAGCCCCCTGTGATTGGCAAGACTTGGTGTCTGTTATCACAGGTCAGTTTAACATCTGTGGTGCGGGTCAACTGCTCCACACCACATGGTGTGTGTGTGTGTGTGTTGTGTGGGACCATGCAGATAACTGGCTGCTAACTTCAGCGCAATCAAGCAAGGGAACGATCCAGCCGGACGCCATTTACGCCGGCACCCACAACCGGTAAAGTGACGGGCGGGAAGCGCGAGTGACGCTGGGCAAAGCAACACCAGCACCACCGCTTAAAGCTGAAAATCATCACAGCTTTGAAGCTGACCTTGTGGACAGCAGTGACCAACTGACATTGCCGCAGATGTGAACAACTCTGGTTTAGGTTTTTGGTAGGTAAGTGGAGCCATTGGAGGACGCGCCCCCCCCCCCAGCTCTTTGGTCCTCACGTCGCATGATGTCGGAGGCGGAGGTTTGAAGGGTTCATGCGCTCCTCGAAAATAAAAATAAAAATAAAAATAAGTGTGAAACTCTAATTCCCTCTGTGTGTCTGCCTGGTCACCACAGCGGAGAGGAAGTCATATCATCTGGCGTTTGTGTATCATATTTATCAGCACTTCTGTCATTGTTATGTGTAAATTCTTGATGCAATTTGCGCACAGGCGACATCTCCTGCCTGCCTGGTTTTTGGGTTTTTTTTTTGGTTCCTCCTCACTCGAGCGGAGGGCCTACAGACTGCAAGGCCCACTGAGGCGATGCTGATTCGTGACTGGCAGATGTTTGCGCTCATTTGGACCTGCGGCCACAAACCCGCATGAACAGCAAGACCTGCCGGCGTGACAATAAGGAGCATCCTGGACGTCACTGACGTTCCAGCCCTGATGAACGCCTTTTACTATTAAGGCCAATTGTGACAAGGTTGACTTTTTTGTAACACACGAGTTCGGGGGCGGCGCGAGGTCGCCTGCGCCCACGCGGAGGGGGTGTAAAAGTCCGAGGAGTCAGTTTGTCTAACGTTCTGTATCATTTATATCTGAGATGCGCGGAACAGGCGACCTCCTGCGCTCTCCCTCGAGCGCTACGAAAGGATTGAACCGTTTTTATCGGGTCATATCCACTAAGTTTCATTAAAAGCGGCTTTTTGGATAATCCTGTTCACTGACCGACCGACTGGCTAACTGGAGGCAGTGAGAAAACCAGCTCCTTGGTGGACGATGTAACTATTAGCATTAAATAAAGCTTCTGTTTACAATTCATAAACCGCTAAGAACCCTTTGTTACAATGCAAATGGCTCACAGCAGTCAGAAATAACTGATTATGACCGCATAGATTTCTTGCACAGATTAATAATATAAGATTGACAAGTCATTTCACCACACGTGTGACTTATTGCTAGAGGGTTTTTTGTTCTTTTAAATGTGAGGATTGTGGCTGCCGACGGTGCCAATAACGCTGTCCACCTTAACAGGGCCGAGTTTTTCAGCTGCCACCATGAGGTAATGTTGCGTAATCGGCGCATACCACCGCACATTTCCCACTCGTCAGCACAACCGGGGTGAAGAGCCGGGAGCCGGCGGTGAATCCAGGGGGAACACGCCACTTCACAGTTCAGCCAGCCAGCCTGTAGAAGAAAAAAAAAGAAAAGAAAAAAAGATGTGTGTACTTCACTGACACACTAACTTCACCGCGTTGGGATCTTTGATGGCGGCAGGTTATCAGCGCACACTGTTAAGAGGGGAAATCCCATCCTTAAAAACCCTTAAGGCCCCAATACCCTCAACCCCACATGATTATTCATGTGCACTGGCTCCCCCCCTTCTGTTTCCAGATTGGACACGCACTAATGGCCAGTTGTCTACCTGGCAACCACCTCCTCCACGTGTCCCTTTTATTTAGAGAACACCCACAAGAGGTGATGCCAGAGGAGATCCCTCACTTCCTTGGAATCAAAGCAGTGATTTCTTGCATGGGAAGTTCAGACCAAGTTCACAGTCGGGTCAGATCAACCAAAGAGCGCCATGGAGGAAGGTACGAGGAGGGTCACCACGGGCCCCTTTGCGAACGTGCGTTTTCGCGTCACCTGGCTTGAAGTAGTCCCCGCGGCGCTGGGCAAGCGCGGAGCGGCTCGGTGAGGCTGACAGCTGTCATCCGGCCACCGCGAGCAGGCGGCGGACTGCGCAGGCTCACCGCAGATTATCCATCTCTCAAGAGTTACAAGTCTTACTATCACGAAACTATTTACTAAAAAAAAGCGACATTTTTAATTGCATAAATGCATAAATGGGAGGTTATATCGGCCTGGATAGCAGGGCACGTCCTAGTAGACGTCCGCCGAGTTGAGAAACGAGAAATGCCGAGCGGTTACGGAATAAGACGAAGAGTCCCTTCTCAGAACTCTGCTCTCTCGCTACGCGCGGAGTGATACCGGGAGACCCAGAGGTGAGGCTGTCCGGTGCCCGAACACATCAAAGTAAGATAGTGACAACGGCCATTATCCGGGAAACGTCCCGCGTTTATTCGCAATTTGTCGAGTTTTTTTTTCTCTTCTCCCTACGTCTTCTGAGGCGAGGCGACGAACCGCGTGTGAACCACCCGGAGACGTGAAAAGTCGTGAAGTGACGCGTGAAAAAAAAAAAAAAAAACAACGTGTCCCAGCAGCAGGCGTGATGACGCGCTCACGTAGGGAACCTTTTTTTTAAAAAAAAAAACACGCACACACACACATCTGACAAAGCTAGCAAAACCTGTCCGGCGCTGTGCTAGCTGCAGGAGCTGTGCTGGCAAACGTTATTAAACATTCATAACCCCGATAACAGGAGGCGCGAGTCGGACACGCCTGTTGTGTGTTTGCCGTTCGTTAAGAAAGCCATTTAGGAGACGTGTTTTTATTGCCTTCTAATCTGCGTGGCAGGTGCCTCCAGGCGTTCCTGAACTTGGCAGCAGCGTTCCTCTGCTCACACGCTGATGTTCATAAGACCTGCCAGTGCCTCTTGGTCACAGCTTTAAATATTAGCTCCATATTATTTTTTTTTTTCCCCCCCCATCGGCTGTTGTCTGGTCAACATGTCAGCTTTACGTGGTGAAGTCCATGTTGTGGCCGTGCACTGGTGTCATGGTGCCACCAGAAGGTCGTGTTTCAGTGTTCCAGTCCAGGGCACCTGCTTGTCATCACTGTCTGTGCTGCTAATCTCTTTTTGGGCCCCGTGTCCTCTGGAGTTCGCAGTAACATGACAGAGTTCTGGAAGGAGCACTCCAAGGCCGCCACGGTGGAGGCCATGATGCTGGACTCGCGAGCCAAGGAGCTGAATCAGCACGAGCTGCCGGAGATCCTCTCCCTGCTGCCCAGCCTGGCTGGATACCGAGTGCTGGAGCTGGGAGCCGGAATCGGGTGAGCGAAGCAGCTGCGATGGACTGAGTGGATCCGTGTGCCAGAAGGCCTTTTAGAGATGTTTTTGTTTGTTTGCGTTGGGTTTTTATTTTTGGAGAAGACTGGCAGAAGATTGGCAGTGTTTTGACATATTCCAATTAAACCAGGTGATCTTCTGATTGGACTTAGCCTGGGAGTTTTTAAGAGTGACTTTTGCCTCCACAGTCGCTACACCAGCCACCTGCGCTCCAAGGCCGAGCATGTGACGGCCGTGGACTTCATGGAGAGCTTTGTGGAGAGGAACAGGCAGGATAACGGTCACCATAGCAACGTTACCTTCGTCCAAGCTGACGTCACAAAGATGGAGGTCCCCCAGAACAGGTGCGTGTTAAGATACTTGCGTGTGTCCAGAAACAGCCTTCAGGCTTTGGGATGGAGATGCCAGTCTCTCTCTGGTCCACACTGAAACATCTAAACAGAAGGCATTCATGATCTTCAGGGGATGAATTTTAGGGTTAACTTTAATATTTTTGCCACCTGCAGGCCAAATGTTTGAATTATCAAGCACAGTATCTCCCTGATGGATTGTTATTAAATGTAGGGCAAAGTTTAATGTCCACGTCAGAATTAAATAATAATTTGGAGGGTCCTTTAAAGTGATGGTTGAGATTTTTGTTAATGAATTACCTGCAGTGGACGGCGCTCTGCACACCTTCAGTTTGGAGAAGCCTGGCGTGAGTATCGCCACAGAAAGCTGGAGTGAATTCCTGTCTGTGGACGGGAACTCGAGAAAAAAAATGCAGGAAAAAAAAGGCTTACCTAAAAAAAAAAAAAAAAAAAAAATCAGAATCCATTTAGGTGTTGGGAATATTTTGAATATTTCCACATTTGGAACTATTTTTCCAACCGCGATACACTTGCATTCCTACGCATGTGCGCAGTGAAGTGTTGCACTTTATTATCTTTATTGTCTTAGTTATGCTTTGGTGAGAGTTACCAGGGTCTTTCAATTGAGCCTTTTTTAAAACAAGTGCAATGGTTGTTTTGCTGTTGTTTTGTTTTTGGTTTTTTTTATAAAACGCTTTTCTGAAACAATTTATGACGGCTTCTGGTGGAGGTAGTCGCCCTCGGCTTCCCCAAACTGAGAGCGTCATCCAGCAGGTAACACATTGATTATACATCAGTGCCTCATATCACCCAGCATTATAAAAGACAAACAAACCCTGAACTATTGCTTAATATTTGACTTGGGGAGCGCAGAGGGAGGAGGGAAGCGTGGCTGAGCGGCCGGCCAAAGACGCTGATGTTCAAGTGTGACATCTAGTGGCAGTGAACATACACAGCATTTGGATGTGTGCTTTGCTACCGGTGTAATTCTTGTCCAGGACGGTACTCGCTTATACTCTTAAAGGTTTTAATGTTTTACATTCAACGTTCTCCTCAGCATTGACTTCATCTTCTCCAACTGGCTGCTGATGTATCTCAGTGATGAGGAGCTACATTCATTAGCAGAGAAAATGCTGAGCTGGTTGAAGCCCGGTGGCTTTCTGTTCTTCAGGGAGTCCTGCAACCACCGCTCAGGTACTGAGCTACCAGCAAAACCCCCGTCTCTCTTGCTTCATAATAAGGATTTCAACATGAATGTGAGCTAAATGTGACTCAAGACAATTGAATTTAAAGCACTTAAAAGTCACGTTCAATTCCGAGTCACTGCCTTGGATTTGCACTAAAAATTAACTGATTTTTCTGATCTATCGATCCAATATTTTGTGCCGCATCTCTCTGCATTCATTCGTGACTGGTAACTTTCGCCAAGGCGACTGTAAAGTGGACTTCAACCCCACCTGCTACCGCAGTGAGGCGCAGTACAACCACCTGGTGTCATCAGCACAGTGGCAGGACAGAGACGGGGGACACAAGTTTGGCTTTGACATGGTGCTGAAAAGGAAAGTCAAGACCTACATCGAGGTAGAGCAACTCAAGCATTAAAAATGCTAAATATTAAATATAGTGTGTCAACCCATTTCACCCCATCCCTTCTCTGGTCTCCCCTCCAACGCCTCCATCTCCATCCTGCCTGCCCTCCTACTTCAGATGAAAAACAATCCTAACCAGATCTGCTGGTTGGTGGAGAAGGTCCCACGCTCCTCAGACAGCCAGAACGAATTCACCACCTTCCAGCAGTTCCTGGACAACAAGCAGTACACCAGCCGTGGCATCCTGCGCTACGAGAAGATGTTCGGGGCCGGTTACGTCAGCACGGGTGGACCCAGCACCACCAAGGTAGGAGCAGAGGCTGGAAAAGAGCAAAGACGTTGAAGCAAAGTCATCGATGGGTGATTGTAGGAAAGCAAACAACTGGTGTGACAAGTGAAGAAGAGGCTGCGTCACAGGTTTCCATTAATTCTGTTTAGGAACATATAACCTGCAATGTTAAACCAACCTTGTCTGGTTCCTTTTTTCTGATTCTCCAAAAATGCATCGATGGAACGAGAGCCTGACCATTGTAGGATAGTTTCGATGCCATTTTCAATATTTGAAGATTTAAAAATCTAATTTTTCCAGTACCTTGTTTTTTTTTTCCAGAAACGCATCACTTGCGATTTTCCCAAACACTTGCTATGTGTAATTTAGGTTGTTTGCCCTCACCTTTCTAAAAGTAAACTTATTTCATTGCCCCAAGTAGTGCTTTGAACAAAATGTAGTTTTGAAACATACCAATCAAATATAAAGCGATACAAAAAAATGTATCTGATTCGTTAACTGCAGAATATTATTATTTATGAATATTAAACACATTGTGTATGAGTGTTCAACAAGCTTTCCAGTGATTGGTGTGATTTGAGTATTAAGAAGAGAGTTGCTTTGTGCCCTCTGGTGGACAGAGTTTGCTACCCAAACCTGAACCTGATGTCACCCCTTCCAACATTATTGAAGGATCCATCTTCAATAATGTTTCAATAAATGGTGATACCATGGATGAATGAACTGACTTTGTGCCAACAGGAGTTTGTCGACCTGCTCAATCTGAAACCTGGTCAGAAGGTTCTGGATATTGGCTGTGGCATCGGTGGTGGAGACTTCTACATGGCAAAGGTAGAGGCCGAAAAAAAAAGGCTGCCTTGGTTATCTCATAATGATAATTATGTAGAGCATGAAGATGACATGATTATGCATTTCAGAAATTTGGAGTGGCAGTGCTTGGCTTGGACCTGTCGGAAAACATGGTGGACATCGCCATGGAGAGGGCAATCACTGAGAAACTGCCCTCAGTAGGTCCCAACGCTCCTTTTCATATCACCGCAGACAGTGAATTAAGTTGAGCGAAATAAAAATCGTAGATGTTCTATGTTTCACCCGAGGTCCAATTTGAGGTGGCTGATGCCACGAAGAGGCCGTTCCCAGAAGGCTCCTTTGACGTCATCTACAGCAGGGACACGATCCTGCACATAGTGGACAAACTCGCGCTCTTCAAACGCTTCTATGTGAGTTTTTACGCAGCGCCAACACATCTGTCACCATTCCGTCGATCTCGAATCCTCTCCTCATCTTCTAAGTGCAGTTCGGCGATTAAATCCTGCTTGCAAAAAAGGATTGTGCAAACCTTGTAAAACACATAGCTGGAAATGCAAGTTGTTGTTTTTTTTCTGTCAGTCACGTCATGTGGTAGCTAACTTTTTTATTTATTTCGTGCTGCCTGATCTTTTTGCTCAGTCTTGGCTGAAGCCGGGCGGCCAGCTGCTCATCAGCGACTACTGCTGCGGGGAGAAGCCCTGGACGCCGCAGTTCCAGACCTACGTCACACAGAGAGGCTACACCCTCTACACGCCAGCACAGTATGGAAAGGTAAATCCGCAGCACAGCCGACTGATGCGGATGTTTGTCACGGGGGTTCACCGACCTCTCACTCAGGTCTTGGATGTCTGTGGAAGATCGGGCAAAAGGACGAGGTGGTTAGCAGTGCACTCAAAAAAGGAAAAGATGATGGACGGCGGGATGACTTGTGTTTGTTTACTTTTATTCATTCAAGGACAGTTGCCGTGTCCTCATTGCTCAACATGCGTGACGCCTGCAGCTGTGTTTCCACTGCATTTAGTGGCGTTTACCTTCTATCAATACCGCGACTCTAACAGCCTTCCCCCGAGAGAGAGAGTTTTTTTTTTTTTTTTAATTTTCAGCATTTCCACTTACGGGAGCGCTGTACACATTCAAAATGCCAATCAAAAAAGGTGGATGAAATCTGGATTATCATTTGCGCTCAGTTGTGCCATCCACCAGAGAAATTAAATGCCGCCAATCAGGACTTTTAAGATGAAGCTGGGCAACAATAAATTGACCAAGCAGAGAATAAAAAAATAGACCAGAATACACTAAAAACCCATCTCTTTTCTGAACACCTCTTGAATTTAGAGCAAAAAAAAAAATCAATCCTCTATTCTCTTATCAGACTTTCCTGCACTACCTTAAGCAGCTGGATCATATTCAGGCTTAAACCTGCCTCTTCCTTGCGCTGCTCTCTCCTCACTAGAGCCTCGCTTGTATTATTTAGCTCTCACATGCAAGTCACTTGGGATAAAAGTGTCTGCTAAATCGACTTTAGAATTATAGATATTTTTGGCAACATCATCTCACCACAGACAGATGTTACAACACACACGCAAGGGCCAAAGACGAGTTGTGACAGTGTGTAGGCAATAAAGCGATGACATAGTTTGTCCACCAGAGGGCACAAATGAGTCGCTCGTTTAACCGTGCGTCTCTGCTCAGACGCTTGTAAGTGTACAGCCGCGACGTGACCTTAACACACTTCTTACTAGTTCATCCGTCAGTCATGCCGGTAAAGAGTAAGCATCCAAGATGTTCAGCATAATTATTAATCATATGCAGAGTCAGCAGCAGTAAAATGCACAACAGCGGTTCCTCTTACAGAGCCAATAAATGGTGACACATGCATATGTGTCATGTTGTCAGTGTAGGATGGTTTTGCACTTGAGACATTTTAAATCAACTTGAAAACAAAAATGGAAATGAAGACACAAAGAAATAACTTAATGATATTATCAAACTTGTTGTCATGCAGTGGTGAACTCGGAGAACCCTGCAGAGCTCCTCTCCGACAATGCGTAGTTACATCAAACAGCATAAACACAAAATACTGTAAATGTCTGAGAAATCATATTTGGAGGAAGGTATTTCAAAGTTTTTTCATTAGCATGTAATATTTAACATGAAAATTAAATGTTTGGAATTGTTAAACCATGTCTGTGTTACCGAGCCTCACATGTTTAGGTGCTTGACTTCAGCCATCTATCAGGCCTAAATATGTAAAAACGTCTTATTTACATGAGGCATGAGCGTTCACATCAGACTGATAGTGTACATCAATCAAGCATAACATTTAAACCAGTGCATGTTCACCGTAGAATATAATGCAACACACCTGGAATAAACTCCCCCTTCAGGTGGAGTTTCGTGTTGAATTCTTATGGAATCTGCGTGAGAGAGGTGCTGACGTATTTTAGTGATTGTTATTGAGACTGCCATTTGTAATGCTGTTGAAATGTACTGGGTGATGCTGAGAGGTGCCCCTCGTATTTTGTTACCTAAATGCATGTGAGTGGGATGACCAAAATATTAGGGACACCTCTGAGTATAGCCCAGCAAGGTTCATCAGCAGTTGCACTTGCTCTGCATTCTATGGTGAACATGCAGTGGTTTTAATGTCACGGCTGATCAGTGGACGTTACAGTTCCACTACTTGGCAGCAGCTGAAGGTGAGTTGTGCTGAGTATTTATTACTGTACATTAGTTAACGCCTCCTCCCAAAAAAAAAATATACGCAGAGCGGCGGCGCAGTGTGAGGATCGTGTATTACTGCTGTCGATAAGCTGGTGGCGCCGTTTCCACCTGTGTGTCCCGCTGCAGTTCATCCAGGAAGCTGGTTTCTGTAACGTTCGCGCGGAAGACCGGACGGCTCAGTTCATCCAGGTGATGAAGACAGAGCTGCAGAGAGCTGAGGCCATCAGACATGAATTCATTGAGGTAGGCGCGCGCGCGCACACGCGCACACACACACACACACACACACACACACACACACACACACACATACACGCCAAAGTAAACTCTGTGGATGACAGCTCCTTTTATCTGTCGCCATCTTCTGCAGGAATTCTCTGAAGAAGACTACACTGCAATAGTCAACGGCTGGAGAGAGAAACTGGAACGTTCCAGCAGTGGAGACCAACGATGGGGACTCTTCCATGCAGCCAGGGATTGAGCGTTTGCACTAAAAACGTAATAGAACAAATAAGAATAAGAATAAAAAGGAGGATTTCCCCATCATTTGTGACGTTTGGTTTGTTTTTTTAACCCAAAAAGGTTGACAAGATGACACGCGTTTAAAATTCATTCAAAGATCATATCACAACTGACCACATTTGTCACATCTATATATTAATAGACAAATTTTCAATTACATCTGATAAGACTTTTTTTTAAATTCTTGAATCTAATAATTTTACTGATTCACATCAAGACCCACATCTGAGCAGGCACCTCCAGAGCCCGCGACCCTGTGGAGGCTCTCTGAAAAATACTGTAAATTCAGCACCCTGACTCACCCTGTCACAGGAAACGTGAAAACGCATCGCTCATATCGGTTTAAAAATAGCCAGGAGCTCGCACACGCGCGGGGCCGCGGCGCTCGTCTGCGTCAGTATCCGCTGATGTGAAAACCAGTTTACCTCGCCATCGTCACATGGGATCTCAGGCTCTGTCGCAAAGTAAATATCAAATTGATTCGTCACGGCGACGCCCCGGAGACGCAGCTGCATCAGTGGCGTTGTGACTGCAGACGATCGCGCGTGTGACTGCAGATGGTTCTCGCACGTTCACCGTCACACGGTCACTGCCAGTGTTGAAGCAAGGGCTGGTTTCGTTTTTCACAAGCGGTGCCACCGAAAAATGAAATGACCCTTGTGATGACGAAGCCCGAGATAAAAAGACGAAATTGTGAGCTACTTTCACACAACATTCAAAGCAGCAGCTCTTTGGCGTGAGTTCTCCTGGCCGTCGTTTGCATGGTAACGTCAGGCCAACAAGATGATGGAGGGACCTCTGATGACAGCGCCACTGGAGCGCATGCGCACTTCCTAACTTATAATTTCGACTTTTTATCTCATAATTTCGACATTTTATCTCGTAATTTCACTTTTTATCTCGTAATTATGACTTTTTATCTCATAATTTCGACTTTTTATCTCATAATTTTGCCTTTTTATCTCATAATTCCGACTTTTTATCTCATAATTATGACTTTTATAT
>CAAKHG010045937.1:0-25204 GCA_901007715.1 Dactylopterus volitans
CAGCAACACACTCCAACCGAAACTCACAAGGAAAAAAGCAACCTGGTTTACGCCGTGCAATGCAGCAAACAGTGTGACAACCACTACATTGGTGAAACCAAACAGCCATTAAACAGACGCATGGCGAAACACAGAGGGGCGAACTCCTCAGGTCCTGACTCAGATCTCAATTTACGTCTTAAGGAGAAAGCCTAGTCCTTTGAAGACAGCAAAGCAAGCATTTTGGACAAGCAGGGCAGATGGTTTGAAAGAGGGGTAAAAGAAGCAATCCATGTCAAAGTGGAAAAACCTTCCCTAAACACAGCTATGACACCACCTTTCCCGTATTTATAACATTGTCCTTTCATTATTGCCAAATTAACTATCCAACAAGTCATCAAAGAGACATGGATATTCACTAATGCGCTCATATGACACTAATGATTCTGATGATGGCCATTCACAACTGGCCACGTGTGCCCCTAACGACTGCAACAACAGTCGTTACAACACAATGGAGCACTAATGAGGTGTACCCTGAGCCCACCTGTCATTAACATCTAAGACAGGAGGTGACACATACTGATCCTTATTTTTCGGAACTCCCCACCACCAGCCAGACTAGCTTTCTAGTCTTGGTAACAGCATGAACATATGGAGCCCACTTGGATAAGGAGCAAAACGTCTTCCAGACACATCACCAAGTCCAGTTGGCCTGATTCATTTCTTGAGACACCTATGACCTGGACAAATGAGAATATGCAGAGACAACCAAAAAAAAAAAAGAAAAAGAAAGAAAGAAAAAAAAAACCCCAACAACCCTCCGACTGAGCAATTATTCAGATCATACATATTTTTCAAAAGCAAAAAACAAAATAATTGGTCCACAAATATCATTTTCAATTATGCATCACCTGAGTTTTCTTGTAAACACACATATTTAATGTTTCACTAGAACACATTGTTTGGATGCTGGAAGCCTAACAAACAGGCTGAATAAAACATAAAACATCTGCAGTCAAAGTTTTAAAACCTGGATTGTATAAGCAACATTCTTGCTCACATAGAGTAGCGTTACTTTTTTTTCTCGTGCTTTTTTCTTTCATATCGCAATATCATTTTGACACAATAGTGAAACATAGTGAAATAATGTATACGCAACTACATTCATATACTTTGCATTGAGGGTGGATCTATTTCCACCAGTGGTTGAAAACTCTTCATTTACTTTTATGTAATGTGTTCTTGCACATCTTAGCTAGATGTGTCAGTTATACATAACATTTCGAAGTGCACATTATATTTGCCTCTAAAAATTTAATTTGCATAAACGTATTGAATGAAACAACAGCAACAACAGCAAGGGAATCATCAACAGCAACAAAGACCAGCAAAATATGTCTTATGACATCAGCACTGTAACCCTTACATTCCAGTCTTATTGTGCGTGTGTGTGTGTGTCTTTGTGTGTCTGTGAGTGTGTAAGAGAGAGGGCAGGGGGGTGAGCATGTATCTGATGTAAAAATTTATAATTGAGAAAGATCTGGGGTAACTGATAACTGTGCCACAATGACCCCAAGTGGTAGCTAAGCAAGGAACCAAACAGCCAGAGCACCAAGGTCCCAAGGTCATGTGCCCCAAGGACAGTCATGTGTCCACCCCCAGGGAGAACCAGCAAAGGGCCCCCTCCAATAACACCCCCCTGAGACCCACCCAGACCCCAGGCAAGGCGCCCGCCACTGTGGGAAGGCCAGAGCCCCCCGTCGCAGCCTCCCCAAGAGGGCAGGACGAGGTACAGGACAGGGGGCCATGGAGGCCAACCCCAAAGAAAGGGACCAGTTCACGGTGGTTCGCTGGCCTGGCCAGAGTCCATCCAACCCCCAGCAAGAGTGACGCCACAACGAAGAAGCCCTAGCCCACACCATCTGAAACATCCGAAAGCACAGCCAGGACAATTAGGCTGGTATTGCCAAGCCCCACTAGGGGCGCATGTCCAGAGAAGCACAGGACCCCCCATTATGACAAGCCCTGCCAGGGACAGTATTGACAATCATGGTGACCAGCATGTTAGTTATTCCCCAATCTGGGAAACCATTTGCTATAAACAGCCTCTGGGGGCAGTGGCCAAAATGTTGGGACTTCCAGTGTCGCCAGCAGATGTCAGAGCCAAGACTTCCTCCCCTGTTCTCTTATAGGAAGATATTGGATGGTCTCCAAGATTACATTTCAGCCGGTTACATTTCATGTTCCACTTCCTTTTGCTCTCTACACCCTCTGTATGCAACTAAAGCCGCGCAAACATGATTGGTCAATACGACTCGAACGACAAACAAAAAACAAAATGCTTCCAGTCCCAAAATCTTGTCCCCCGGCTACAGATTCTGCATTCATATGCAGATATCTGTGTATAGAGATTAGCTGTTCCTAAACTTGGCAAAACCTCAAGGAAGGAACCTGTTCTAGTTGGACTGTTGAACAGGAGGATAAATCACTGACGTGTAGAATCAAAGGCGTCTTTGATGTGTCATCCAAGAGAAGAACAGAGAAATAAAAGAACATGTTCTGTTCTCATATGGACAGCTTGTCTGACAAAGGCATGCTACGATATTAGCCTAATTCAAAAAAGGGAATTATTTGATCTTGGATTTTGATTCTAGATTGTTTTGATAACAGAGTTTATCTAACTTTGCAGTGCTTTTCATGCTGATAAAATATTGTCCACATTTTTTCTGCGGCTCCTCTCTTCTGAGGCCTTGATTGCAAGTTTAATTTTAAAAGATCCACACAGACTCACGACTCTCAGCCTGACCAGTATTTTTGTTGTTGCTGTTTGAACATCTCTTTATTGATGTAAACTGGCATATGAGCTATGAAAGTACATGCTGGGCACACTGTATAAAAACATGAAATCAAGATGTTTAAAATTGTATTTACTGCAAAATAGTTATTGAACAATATTGCTGATAGCAGTACTTTCAGTTCTTAAAAGTTGTGCAGCTTGTTTAGGAGCCATGAACCTGATATACATCTATGATAGATGTATATCTATCAACCTGATATACATCTATCATAGATGTATATCAGGTTCAATTGCTGTCATTGTGATTCTGGTTTAAGACAGCTTCTGTTGTTTAAAAAGGAACTATGAAAAACTTAGATTCTCTGTCTGCCTAATTGCTTTTAGGCAGAAATTGTCTATAATGTGCCATTATAGACACAATGATGTTTGGGGATATTTTCCACTTTGCAGCCTCTTCCAGCCATTAAGCTCCATAATTTTGATTTCTATTCTGTCCCTCCGCAGGTCCCACAGCCAGCCTGGTGCTGCTGTCCCAGCTACAGCCGCTCTCCCGTTCCCCGTCCTCCACGCTGACGCTTTACGTGCCGCTGGTCCTTAGGGATGGGACATCAGGCCTTACCAGTACTGGAACAGTCACTGTGTCTGTCTGTCCTTGCCTAAGAGGAGGGGCACGGGCTGGGGACAAAGAGAAGGTCAAGCAGGTCGAGGGCGAGTTGGACTGGGAGAGAGAGGCGGTGTGTCTCCCTCAGCAGTCCACACTGCCTTCACCTGGGCTCAGTACTGCGGCCCTGCTGGCCATCCTGGCTTGTGTTGCCACACTACTGGGTAAACATATTCATTTAGATCCTTCCCTACACTGTATAACTTTTTAGCGGTTGTTTCTGCAGCACTTCTTAAACAATGAAGTTGTATCACAAAGATTTGCATCCCATAAACGAATTTAATACTAATCTACCCATAAATAGACAAGCCAATATCGTTTGGAGCTGTTTACCCTCCACTACATCCCTGGGTACTTGATCTGCATATGAAAATGCTGAAAGCAGCAGCATAAATATTTCTCTTAGTCACAGCTGCTCAATAGCAGGGTTTACTTTGCTTCGCCATTTTGGTCCAGTTATCTGCTCTGACAAGGTCAATGCTAATCATTACTAAAAAACACAATTCTGAGTGATTATCTGTGCTCTCAGGTTTTTGATTGTGGCATAATAAAATGTCACTGCCACCTTAGCAGAAAGTCTGAAATGCTCAATTGGATAATGTCTAGGTGCTGAAAAGGCTTTGGCGCATGGCCAGCATCGTTGTCATTTTTATTCAGTCCATTGGATCACTACTCATGCTTTGTTGATAGGGGCATTATCATTCTGGATGAGACCAGTTCAATCATGAAAGAAACGCAACTTAGCGTGAAGGTGATCATGAACACTGGCTTTTGGTGGAGTTTAGAGTTTAGTTTGCTGAGTGCCAAGGTCGCCACAGCCACACCAGGAAATACACACAGCTTTATAGTGTTCGCCTTAATTTTGTAGCTTTAAATTAGACTTAGCCAGAGGTTGCCAAATACTATATATGAAATCAATGCGGAATGCTTTCAATTAAAACGGGCCCTTCCAAAATGTCAAAAGTTCTTACAGAGACTCTGATGATTGCTCACTCATTTTCCCATCTGGATTTAACTAAGGTGAATATCATAGCATTTGAAAGGCCTTTTTTCCTGTGTGCGAGAAGCTCCCGTCAAGAAAGAAAAGCGTGTTTGAATCATGGAATGAGAGTGATCCCTCAAACTGTTGTGACAGATTAAAGCTTTCCCACTCCCCTCCGTGATCATTTGAATTTGTCCCATGAAAATCAAATCATACAACCTGTAATGATATTACAGCAGTACAATTTACTTACTACAACAGCTTAACCACCCGAATCCATCAATCCATTTCGAGACAAAAGCAGTTTCTCTTGCACATTGTATGCACATACAGTGAGACCGTAGTTTGATTCTTTATAATTGAATTCCAGTGTAGAGGCTAGTCCCCCGCCCGCCAAGCTGCGATTATCAGATCACAGTTTAATAACTGTAACCAGCCCTTGCACATCTGCCAAAGTTTGGATTTCTAAACATGCCAAAATAATTTGCATTAAGCTTTGATGAGAACCTGGAGTTTTTTGTCCTTTGTCATCCTTGACAAACTCAACATTTCAAGTAGAACTGGGAAGCTTTTGACTATTTCAATGACAAGTCAGTGCCAAAAACTTGCTTCTGAAATGTGAAACCTGATAAATATATTTTTGATTGTAAGCTGGGGGTTGGACTGCTCAAACAGTGCAGTATCTGGTCATATTGAATGCCTCTACATACTTAATATATACATGTACATTTCAGCCCACTTATCACTCCTTCAGTAAAGTTCAAACAAAAAAGATTTTCAAATCCATTTCACACAGCGGATTTGATCACAGCTGGCCTTTTTGGACAACTGTTGAATAGCTACAGTAGCTTGGTTCTCTGCCCACAACCCTAGGTCAAATGGAGTTCTCTTCTTTGGGAATATACAACAAGAGTCGTGGTATCGTGGGAGAATAAAGCGTCCATTTGCTTGGCTGGAGCTCCAAGTCAATTACAGAGTGGAGGCATGCAGCCTGCTGATATGATATACCAGCCCTCTAACCCAAGGCCTCCTCTGTATTCATTTTGTCTCAATGTGTCTCACCTCTTTGTCTGTCTGAATTTTTCTCTCCTCGCTCCCACGCTGCCCCCTCTTTCCCTTTTCCTTTATTTCCCCTGTGACTTCTGTTCCTTTCCCCTTGTTCATCATTCTTTTTCCAATTTCCTTCCTCAATACTCTCTTCCCTTCTGCCATCCCTCCACAGCGGTGAGTGCCCTTTCATTGTCGCTGCGGCGTCAGAAGCGAGACTCCCTGTCACCACTGGAGGAGGACGACGTGCGTGAAAACATCATAACATATGATGACGAGGGTGGTGGTGAGGCTGACACCGCTGCTTTTGACATTGCTGCACTTCAGAGTGCCCCACACAGCTCGCGCTCACGTGGCTATCGCACACTGGACAGCAGAAATATGTAAGTAGGCAGTGGTGATACGTCACAGTTTAATTGCACTGAGCCTCATGGCTGGCCATGATAAAAGGACAACAGAGAGGAAATACATTTACCCCATCAGAGTAGAAGCCTTAATCTCTGTCAAACAAGTAATTGATCCACTTAAAGAACAGATCGAGCCGGAACTCCCAGGTCACAATCAGTCACCAATCAAAATGCTGTGACAGAAGGCTATCAAGCTCTGCAGTCCTGGGAGACCACTTTGTTTTTCTCATTTTGTTAAAGCTCGTTTAAACGCTGCTACATCAATGAGTTGTTTGCACCCACTTTGATGTTCCTGTGAAACATTGTTATTGCCTTTGGTCTAATAATTAGCTCCAATGAATTCATGCGAGCCATACAGAGAGGCCATAAACGAGTACAAAGGCTGCTAGACTTTATCGAAAATTGCTTCTCGCTATTTGTGGAGGTGGACACAAGAACAGGAAAAACCTTCAAAATCTAATGCAATCCAGTACAATTCCTTGCAATAACCTCAACCTCTGTGAAGCTTTTCATGTTTCGTTTTTGTTAAACTTAGTGTAACTTTTAAATCTAGTGAACATGTGATTTGTGTTTGTGTTGATGTCCTTAAAAATGGACCTGGAGTTTCGAAGGGTGGGTGGTAGCGAAGGGAGAATCGGTGGCAAATCATGAGAATGCGTACCTGACCCAGCATTCTTCTGCCTTATGTGGACATTGTTCTTTAAGTCTCTGCGCCAGTAGTTGCTGAAGCCCAAATGTCCATATGTCCGTCTGTCTGTCATTCTTGTGGACGCCATATCTCAGGAATGCCTGGAGGCAAAGTCTTGAAATTTGGCACAAATGGTAACTTGGACTCAAGGATGAACTTATTGGATTTCATTGGTCAGATGTAAAAGGTCAAGGTCACTGTTACTTTAAGTCAGTCCATTAAAGATCGGTGAACTTTTCTGAGCTAAGTCCCATTCGTGTCAATTTTTATGGAATGCCTGGAAAGCTATTTCTTTTTTTCCAGTTTGGCAAAATTGATAATTTGGACCCAAAGGACAAATTGATTAGTGTTTAATGGTCAGAGGTCAAGTCATTGCAAAAGTTATATGCTGACAACATTTTAGACAAATGTACAAACATATTATTGGAAAAAAATTATAATTTTCTATTATTAATACATTTAATACAATTCATTCAAAGTCTTCACTACTTGCTCTATATTATGGATGGATATGGGTGTTAATTGCAACTTCAGTGTTTCGTGAAAGCATAGAACCACAGGATGATAATTATTGTTAGAATCCAATTTTTTTTAGCACTGTGGCTAAGGGCATGATGCATTTCCACAAAACTTGGTAAAACTACATTACATTCTCCTGTGCTTCAAATTGTTTTGGTGCTATTAGCCATTGATATACTAAAGCATTAAGCCAAGATTCTGAACATGATAAAGCATCAAGATTGTCCTTTTGAGCATGTACTGTAAGTATGGCTTCACACTAATGTGGATGACTCGCAGTCATAAATTGTATCTTGAAAGTCCCTGAACTTTATTTTGACAGCATAAGACGAAATAAAAAGAGTACCCCTTAAATGATATTATGTCTGCTCCTTACTACCTGTTAACGCTTTACTGTCAAAATAAACTGAAGTACTTGAAGTAAATGGAGACCTTGTGTTTTACAGACGTTACACCCAACGTGGCCAAGACAAAGCCCGTACCTATAGCTGGGCTCAGAATCCTGGTGTGGATCACAACTACTCAGGCCCAGGAGGACCTCTTTATGGTCGTCTTTGCTACAGCAGCCACACATTGCCTGTTCTCCGCCGTGCACCAGGTGGAACCTTTGAACCAGGCCTGGCAGAGCTGGGATACCGCTTTCCTGGAGGCCAGCCAGACCACTCCCTTGTTATCCAGAACCAGGGTGCCATGGTTGGCCCAATGGAGTCTGGGGCTGTATACATAGCCCCCACAGACCTTAGCACAGGAAGCCGAACAGGAAGTCACTCTGGCAGCCGTGATGGGACGGCACCACAGAGTGGCATGAGCACGTCTGATGGAGGAACGCCACGGACCAGTGATAGCCAGGAGAGAGGAGGGGGTGTTGGAGCTTCGAGCAACTGTACAGAAGGGAGCAGTGAGGACAAAGTGAACCACAGTCAAGATGTGGACTGGGTGAGCATGACAGTGACCCTGCGCTCACACAATACGTGCAATTTTATAATGCATTGAGAAGAATCATTTTTTTAAGTACTGTCATGAGCATTCAGCCGAAACAGCATGCAGTGTCCAATTTTTTCTGTGAAGTTCAGTTTATTAACTTAATTCGAATTTATGCTCAACATGACAAGCGTATGATGGCATTTTGGCATTTATGGAACACATAAATTATGATGTCAATTTTTGCTTTAGACAGTTATTTTTGCACATCTTTAAGTTCTTCAGCAATTCACCTCTATCATTTGCTCTCCCAGAGACACGATAATAAAAAAGTGCCATTACAGTGTATATACTATAATATGTTATTTTTAGGATTACAGTTCTTCTTGCAATAATCATTAATCTGGTCTACACTGCTTGTTTGGTGAGAAAGCAGTATGAATGGATGGATGACGGAAGGAAGGGTGGATGGATGATTGATGGAGAAACAGTGATAGAATGAAAATTGAATAAATTATTTGATCAGTGATAAATAGCAGCACTGGAGATTGCATTAAAGTTTTAGGAATTACTCAATTATTCAATTGAATAAGCAAATGTCTGAGTCAGGAAGTAATTAAGCAAATATAAAATAATTATTAAGTTTGCGACCAACCTGAAATTCTACTCTAGTTAGTGACTGCAACACTGAACTATTTTTCATCTTTGTGGGGAAGCAGAGAGATCCAAGATAATGCTAAGGGGAGATGATGGCTCTGATACATCAGCACATTTATATCCTGCTGTTCATTATCTTTTTGGTTTATTTATTAGGCCATTACGCAGCTCTATTGCCCTTTCTTTATTTAATTTTCAAATATTTTATCTCTTGATCACTTCCCACGCCATCTCCCTCTCACAGTGCAGCGTTAGCTCATTCTAGTGTTCAATTAATATCTACAGCTTCCTCCAACTCTGTTTTTCTTCCACTCGGTTTTTCACAATGTCTGCCTCTCCTTTGTTTCAAATCACTTTTTATCATTGTCATCTCCTGCCTTTTCCTCAAATTTGGCACTATGTCATTACCCTCCCTCATCTTTCTGTCTTTATTATGCTTCTTAATGAATTTTCATCCCCGCCTGGGCAAATTATTTGCATTATATTCTCTTGACCATGACCACAATTAACAGCACCACACCCTACCCCATCCCCGAACTGAAACCACTCGTGCTCACCTACGTTCCCTCCAGGTGCAGTCGGAGACATTACCCAGGGAACATAACATCGTCCTGACCCGATCTGGCTCCATGATCGGCCAGAGTCACGGTGTAGGAGGCTGGGTTTGTGAGTCAGCTACCCTCCCCATGGCAGGACGCAGGGCCTCACGTGGCGGCTTGTCTCCCAAACGCACAGGCTCTAGCCAAGCTGAGTCTGACTCCAGTGGAGGCGCTGGGGGAGGAGGAAATGGAGGTGGAAATGGAGGTGGGGCTACCTCCACAGATGGACAACAACAATCTACTAGTGGACGCAACTACGCCACAGTGCTACAGGGCGAGGTATCTGGACCGAGGGACTACGCTGGGAGCATGGGGAGAGGAGGACTGGAGATGGGAAGCAACTTTGTAGTGGCAAGGCCAGACAGGGAAGTTGGAGGGATATCACTGACGGGGACTCCATCTGTCTACCCAGAAGCAGCTGGCTTTATTGGGGACTGGCGTGATCGGATGGGTTTAGGGGGGTACGTGTTGGGAAGAAGGGATATGAGCCCTCAGCTTTTACCCTTCCCAGGTCAGCCTCGGGGAGCATATGGTGGAGTTATGGGTTTTGGGGCTGGCTGGGTTCCAGGAATGGAGGCTGCGAGAGGTGCACCAGGGCCCGGGGGTCCTTCTTTGGCGCTGAGAGTGGGTGAATTCCTGCGCATGCGCCTTGCCCAAGTAACCTTTGACCCATCACAGCCACCGTACGACTCAGTGCAGGTGTATGGCTTGGAGGGCACAGGGTCCCGGGCTGGATCCCTAAGCTCACTCGAGAGTGAAAGTGAGAAGGATGGAGAGAAGGAGGACTGGGGAGCAGGCTTGGACGAGTGGGGGCCCCAGTTCCAAAAACTAGCCCAACTTTTCAAAGACAGGGAGAAAGAGAGGGAAGAGAAGGAAAATGTTGACGATGGTGCCAAAAAGGAGAAAGAAGAGCCAGAGAAGAAAGACAGGGGAGAGCAGGCTGGACAAGAAAAAGGAAAGACAGAGGAGGGGTAAAAATGATACAAATAGGGACAAGGAAAATTAGACGGGAAGGGGGAAGAGGATGATGATGAAAAGGATACCAGAGCTAGAATATTGTGAGGAGAAGTTAAAGGGGAGAAAGATGAAGAGGCAAAGTAATAAAAAGAGACAAAGAAAAATGAGCCTAGGGAGGGAGGAGAATGCAAGCGCAGGGGAGGGAGTGATTGATGTAATTTAAAGCAATAAGTGTTGAAACACTGATATGGTTGAGCACAGATACTGAGACAATGCAGAGGCTGCTCCTGCTCGGGGCAGCAACAAATTGTTAAACGCTTTGGACAAAGAAAAACAAATCAAACATCCACGACTCGATTTAATCCAGCTCTCACATATGGAATGAGAAACAGCAGGAAACAGGGGGGGTTTCTTGATGTGTGTGTGTGTGTGTGTGTGTGTGGGTGTGGGTGTGTGCTTTGTGTCTTCATGTGTGTTTGTGTGGGTGTGAAAACAAAGTGTGCACACATACTTTTAAGTGTGAGTGTGGGTGTGCATGTGTGTGTGTTTGTGTATAAAACAGACAAAGCGAGAGTGGCAGGGGGAAATCATACTACAGCGAGATGGGACTGATGATTCATACGCTGCAACAATACAGTAAACATTTAACAAATGACTTAAGAAAACATAGGGACTTAAATATATATTTGAATAAAAAATGAATGGGTAGGAGAAAGATGTATAGAGAGACGACTCTACAGAAACTGTTTTATTCCATTTGCAGACGCGAAAAAGTGAATTATTCAGCTCCCTACTTCATTCCAAATGAAGACGATGAATCATTTAAAGCCTGCAAAAGATTCTCCCACCTCTCAGCTCGCAAGAAAAACTGACATCGTAAAAAATTTTAATGATTAAGGGATGTGACAACCTCCCTCCCCGATCCTCCACCGCCGCCAACCAGCCCTTCTCCCCCCCATCTTTCTGTAGTTGAGTGTTGGTATGTTTACAGAGATGCCTACACAAAGGAACTTATTAACATTATAAGACTTTGATTGTTCTGCAGAATATCACAAAAGCAAACCCATCCACGAGTAGTCCATCCATTACATGGAGCCACAATGACTCCAATACTGATCTCTTCAGTGTTTTTATAGAGAAACTATTTTTATTGTTAACTCGCCCTGTAGCCTCACTCAACGCATCCTGAAGACCAAGCATGCATGATTTCTGAAGAAGAATGGCAATCAGTTCCCACATTGAACACTTGTACTGCCCGGATGAAAATTTCCATAGATTAGTAATGAAATTAAAGGGGAACAATGTCACCGATTCTCCCATGACAGTCTTTTTTTTTTTTTTTTCTTGTTAAAGGTCAGGATGCAAATGAGTTTTCAGCTGGAATGCACTTTTATACTGTGTGATGTTCAGTAATAGATCATGAATAAGATAAGATTACAGTTGTTTTTATAAGATGTTGATGAAACACAAGATACATTGTTTGACTGTATGTAAAATCATTTCAAGTGTAAATATCACTGAATATTATTGCTGAAAGAGAGTATATAAAATGAAAAATGACTTTAAAAAATGTATAGCAGATCTTACATGTCCAAATGGAGCACTGTTGGGACTGTGTATGTAGATTAGAAATGGATGAACTGAACTGGACTTAACAGCCTCCTGGACTGAAAACAACACCATGTATTCAACATCTGTGTACCAAGTGAACAGGACTGGGTTGTGTTTTGTGGTAGTAGCTCTCATCTGAGATGGACAAGCCAAGCGTTCAATTATACATGTGGCCTCTGGCAGGAGTTTGTTGCGCAAAATATTAGTTGCAGAAAGCCTCAGAGCTCGCCTGCCCCAACGAGCAACCACTTTGGTGGAAATTCAGTGAAGTCCAGAGAAACTCCAGGATTAATAGGAATGAAACATGTTTTCCCTAATTTCTAGAATAATACTCTGACATAGAGTTTGAAATTAGAGTCAAGGACATTTCTGTCATTAGTGTTGCACAGCCTGCAAATCTGAAACAAATTTTAACTGGGGGGCTATGTACACAGCCCCAGCCCCTATGTATACAGCCCCAGACTCTATTGTGAGATTTTTAACATGGGGACATGACTGTCCATAAAATGTCAACTTTCATGCACTATGGGCAAAGCAACTGAATGAATATTATATCTAAGCACTGTGAGCATCCAAATTACAGGACCTGTCTGGTTTTGACGA
This sequence comes from Dactylopterus volitans, assembly GCA_901007715.1. Taxonomy (NCBI): domain Eukaryota; kingdom Metazoa; phylum Chordata; class Actinopteri; order Syngnathiformes; family Dactylopteridae; genus Dactylopterus; species Dactylopterus volitans. The sequence continues at coordinate 12,432 of CAAKHG010045937.1, forward strand.
TTCTTATATGAATTCAGAGAAGAATTTCGCCACATACCCAAACCTGAATGTGGACGTCTTTGGTGTGCCATCACAGAAATGTCGTGTTTTTCACTGGATCACTGTAAAGCCATCCACATAGGTTGAATTGCCAGCTTTGCTAGTATCCACCGGTTTGGTCCAATATAATCTTGTTGTCAGTGTCTGCTAATATCAACACGTAGTCAACCAATCAGGCTGTCACTGACCAAACGAAACCCACACACACACGCACGCACACACACACACACACACACGCACACACACACACACACACACGCACGCACGCACGCACGCACGCACGCACACACAAACACATCTCTGCACCTTTTACCTGAGCCACCACAGACATGTCCATATGGTGCCAGACTTGATGGTGCTGGGACCAATGGACAAATATGGCACAGAAACTGGAGAAGACTGGGGGGTGCAGAACCTCCAGGGTTTGGGTTTTAATCATTTTGGCTGATCAGCAACACCTCAAAAACCAAAAGCTCCATTAACTATGTAACAGTAATCCGCACGGACAAAATAATGTTATTAGACACTTGACAGTAATAAACTGTGCACCGACCTTAAAGGGTAATTCTGGTTTATTATGACTTTTACTGTCATGATTTTTGTTATTATTTTTTTATTGGTAATAATACTGTACTCTGCAAGCTAATTGCTGTAATCTGGGGCTCAGCAAAAATAAATTCAGTTGTGCAGGAAACAAATGCTCATAGGTGTTAAACAAGACTCCAGGTTTGCCAAATATATTAGGAAGAAAAAACAGAAGACCTTAAAGTATTGTAATTATTACAAAGGGTAATGTTCCGCATTTTAACGGTGTTCTTGAGCACTGTGCCATTAAGAAAATCTGAGATGAAGTTAAATGCAATTTCTAAAACCAGAGAAAGGAAGAAATCAATCCTCTCAAGGACTTCTTGTTAGTTAGTTAGTTAGTTAGTTAGTTAGTTAGTTAGTTAGTTAGTTAGTTAGTTTGTTTGTTTGTTTGTTTGTTTGTTTGTTTGTTTGTTTGTTTGTTTGTTAAGTAGCAAGTCAGGTACAGCTACAGGCTGTGCCAAATCAAGTCCTGAAACAGTATGATCATAATGATCCAAATGGCTTTATGGATCACTTTGTAATGTAAGCACGGACAACAGTGAATATTTCAATTATATCTTTTATATATTGAAACTGGAAACATAAAATGAACAAAAACAAGCCATTTGAGCCACCGTGTCTCAAGTCAAGTCTTTAACTTTCAAGTCTACGTTGAGACTGAAGCCACTGATTGTCAAGTCTGAAAACAGATGATGAAAATGCATCAGACGTTTGAGTGCGCTTGCATCACAAAGACACCGTACAAAAGTCTTTACTCTTTAGGATGCCAAGTGTGAAAATAGCCTCTGCAGTGTCTTTTCGTTTGGTACTGAAATAACACTGACATTTTTCCTCCCTGTCGTATTAAAGGAGCAGGGAAAAGAAGCTTCCCCATTATTTCAATATATAAGATCATACAGAAGTCACACAGCTGTTGTTGCTTCTCATCATTGTCATTTCGAACTTTGAATGACGCGTGAGAGCTACACGGCAGTGATCCGAATGGATGAAGGAGAGCCAGAGAAGATGAAAAACTTTTCATCTCTCATGGTTCGTAAATACAATCACCTGTGTGTTTGCGCTAGGTAATAGACAGATGTTAGCAAACTAGCTGTGCTGTTGCCGCAGCCGTGGTAGACCTTGATTTGCATGCAGCCTGGAACTACAAACAGATTTGTGACCTCAACAGCAATTGACAAAGCGTAAACAGCAATGTATTAAATCTCATCTGGTTGCTACTGGATATTTGAAGTTACAAATGAAATGTAAATAGAGCTTTATGCCGTGTTCTCTGTTGGCTAAACTGGTTTAAATACTCAAGTGTAATTGATGGCTCATGTTTCTTGTGCCATCTGACTTTGCTGAAGCAAAGTTGCCATGTTATCGATTCTTAGCAATTATTCGTTTGAGCAAGGTTGATATAAATATCAAAGCAAGTCATAATAAACCAGGATTTTCCTTTCAACCACATTTCCTCTTGTTTTAAAATGCCATACAGTATTTTGGAATGGATTGAATGTGTGAATTGCCTGGCTTGAATGGTCATTTTACTAGTACACCTCAAATGACACCCACAAATTTGGAACAACCTGTTATGAGGACTAGTATTGTAACTTTTGAATTACTTACCAATGAATGATCCGGTCAATTATATATTCAGCATTCATGTGGAATGTGCCAAGTTTTTCATTCTTGCCCTCCCACAAAACACTAATACAAATGCAGATACACACACACCCAAACTCAATATAACATTTTCATTTCTGGAGCAGCAATTGCAAAGGCAATTAGTACTAGATAACAATCAGACACCTCTCTTGCCATTCTAACATAGTTTATTCCACAGTCTTGATTGGCTCCAGGTGTTTCATATCTGCTGATTGGTCGAACTCAAAACGCTGCAATGGCTGGTCAAAAATCAAAAACAAAATGTATCTTATTTCAGAGTTATAGTTTTCTGTGGCCATGATTCACATGATCAGCTCATAATCAAGCACTGTAGAAGTCTGGTAACAACCCATTAATTTAAGTGCTGGAGCACTGAGACATCTAAAACCATTAGGGTGAGACCAGGATTGGGAAACACTGGAATGAGCCACTTGATGGAGCTGATCATCTTTAGTCCTGAGCCAAGCAGATTGGCTCCATCAAAAGTGTGATTAGTTGAGTTCATTGTTTTTGAATAGAATACATTTGTGCAGTCTTTGCAGTACTCCACAGCCCCCTTTTCATTCTTTTAGTTAGCTTAGGTGCACGGTGACTGATGGAATGGTCCTGTAGGTTTTTTCAAAGCCTTTATCAAAAGAGTCTTCAAACAGAAACACCTGTCGAAGCAGTCATTTCAGCGTCCAGTTAGCTGAAGGAGGCAGCTTGAATGTCGTGACCTCTGGCCTTAAGGGCCCTTTTCAACCCCAAACTCCATTGGTTCTGTGCTCCCCAGTGACGTCATTGTTCCCGCACAATGTTGATAAAATTCTACAACTGTGTGCCGAACAAAGTGTATTTATTTCTGTTGTACCTTTTCTTTTTGTAAATTTGAATAAAAAAGGAACTATTTCAAAGAGATGAGTCAGATCTGCTCCATGCTCCTGTCTGTGGATAATCAGAGTTCCGCGTATGTTTACCTCCTGTTTGTGTGTGTGTGTGTTAGGGAGTGTGCATGTGAGCATGTGTGTGCGTGCTAGTGTGTGTCTGACTGAGAGAGAGCAATTGAGAGATGTGCTGTGCAGTGCATACAAATGTGTGCACACATGTGAGCATGTGTCTTGTTGTGAGTAGGTGGGTGTGCCTTGTAAAATTGGCCCCTTGAAATGTTGAAACCACTGACTCTGTGTGTGTGTGTGTCTGTGTGTGTGTTTGCGTGCGCGCGAATGTGTGCCCATTCTGACTGCAGGATGAAAGAACACCTTGTCTAGTCTGATCCAGCCCAATGGGGGGGATGTGAGGTCAGTAATAGAGGACAGACGGAGGGTTCTGCAGAGCAATCATGCTTTCAGACGGAGGGGGAAGAGTTCTCTGTTTGTTCACTGGCCAAAAGGGGTAAAAAAAAAAAAAAAAGGAGGAACATTTGGAACTCCAAAGCAGCAAATAGAGCGGACCTGACAGCTGGGACCAAATAATACGAGACCCTTTTACTTTATCCTTTCAGGGTTCCTGTGCTCTGCAGCATTCATCCTGAATGACAGATCAGGGAAATGTGCGCCACTGCTCTGTGACTGAATAGCTGGTTAAAAAGATTTATTACAATAATCAAATATGAAGGAGGGGATTATTTCTACATGATGGTTTAAAGAATGATCGTGTTAGCTGGGTCTCTGCTTGATTACAATGATAATACCCGCCTCCAGTCAGGAGAGGGGGAGAAACACAGGGAGGCAGAAGGATAGAAATAACCATATTAGCAGTTAATATGCAAGTCTGTTGCAATACGTAAAGTAGTATTTGTGATTGGGTTAGAGCTGATCTGCGTAAGAAATGTCCTTGCCATATCTGTATCTATGTAGTCTGATAATTAGGAGATTCAAGCAGCCGGTGGAGGCAACATATCCAAAACAAGATGGAAAGTCAGTTTGAGTCGAATTGGAGGCACAACTTTTGTCACTAAACTGATAAAACACGTCCACTCATAACCAAACAACGTTCTTATCAATTTATGACCCATATATGTACGTTTATCAGTCTGCCTTGAGCATCAACACCGCAATGCAGTATTCCAGGTGAGATGTGCTGTCATGGCACTGTCAATAATTACAGCATGCATAATTGATCATAGTGTAATGGTGGAGCTGGAGATAAAATGGACTCCATTAAACGCATACACCTGGGAATGACTAACTAGCACGTTAGTGGAGACACACACACATGCACACGCGCGCGCGCACACGCACACACACACATGCACGCACGCACACACACACACACACACACACACACACACACACACACACACACACACTTGAGATGCTGCAGGATTGCATCACAGTACACACAAGTTGGTGTGTGTGCTGGAGATTCCTCATTCCGTTTGAACCTTCCTGACACAGAGCCCCTCTGGCTATTCAGCAGTGTGAGTGTGTGTCTCTTAAGTTAGAAACAGTGTGTGGGTCTGCACACTTTCATTTCAAGCAGATACAATGAAAAGGTAGATTTTAAATACAAAGTGCAAAATTTAGGGGGGGAATCTCGACAACCACTGAACTTGAACAAAACTTTTTGGACGTGACAATTTCCTGCCCCAATCCAACAACTATTATCCTCACCGTTTTCCTTTCCCTCACCTCCTCTCATCTTCCTCCTTCTTCGCGCTCTCTCTCAAACGCGTCTCGCTTGGGATGCTCTCAAGAGCTCACTGGCTCATTTGAAGTGGAAAATTAAATCTTCATTAACAATCTTAATTAGAGTTCGATCTCCCCATAGCAAGCCGACAGGGAATCTATAGTGTAACAGGGGGAGACCTGCAGCAGGAGTTGGTTTCGGGAAGGTGGGGGAGGATTAGAGGGGTAATTAGTGAATGGGAACTTCAGGGTGAATTACACAAGAGGTGTTTACACTTCAGAGGAACAAGGAATGAATGGAGGAGGTGGATAATTAAATGTGGCCCGCTGGTTCACGTTGGACACTGAAATCATATAGCAACGTGTGTGAGATGTCGTTAGTCATTTCTGCAATATTTGCAAACTGTGGCTCACAACAGGGAAGAGTAAAGGGGGTGTAAGGTTGGGAGGGGATAGTATAAGTCAGAAGTCTGCTCTGGAATTGCTTCTTGTCTTGCTTTGTGGTGACATGGTGTTTCTTGAGGCGACATAATCCCTTATCATGCTTCCATAAGCATAGGGGCTTCGCCTAATACCAGACTGTAATCATTCAAAGACACTGCTAAGCATGCAGAAGGATGCTCCCTCTCTTATCCCCATTTGCATTCTACAGACACACTGAATGGAACAGTTATGTGCCAAAACATTTAAAAAAAAAAAAAAAAAACACGTGCTGTTGCTACAAACGACGCAACTCATTTTTCCTGCGCTCCTTTTCACTTCCGTCAGTGAGTGATGTCCTCTCTCGCCGGAGCTCCAGTGTCATTAGTCATCCTATCAGAAACCATCAAAATCCCTCTTTGTGGGGGCAATGAGCTGAGATTTCTGCCTGAGGGAGCTAGAGTAACCCTATGAAAAGAGACCAGCAACCTGAGACAGTTCTTTTCCCCCTGTAGACCAGATTATTTGTTTTGCTGTCCACCTGCTGCTTTATTTGCAGAAAACACACAGCTTCGCATCGCCGGGGATTATTTGTAAATGGCGAGGGCAGGAGATAGCTTATGGACCTTCTTCTGATTTATCTGCTTTTCGTGGCTTCCTGGGAGCTGGGCTGGTGGAGCGCTCCGAGCAGGGTGATCATATCTGTGGTTATGTTGTTGCACCGGCTGAAGACTCAGGAGAGATGTCTGTGAATGTGGACCTGTGTGTGTGCGCGCGTGCGTGTGTGTGTGCATGTGGATGTGCAGGGAGTGTGACATTTCCACAGCTGATGAGACCAAAAGAAGACATGAGAACCATTTACAGATACACAAAAACAGAGTTAGATTAGCTTGTTCTGACAGATTGCTGAACTGTTCATTGACGGGAGTGGAGTAATTAATTCATGGGGATTTATTCTCATGTTCTGTAGTGCCTCATATTGTTCTGCACTGCAGAGAAAAAACAGCGGCTGAGGCAACAGCCAGGCAAGTGCCCATGGTTGAAATACCAACTGATGAACCATGACACTGTAGGTACTCCAAAACGTCAGTTTCCAGACCTTGCCAGTGAGTCCAGTCTGCAGCCATGAGTTTGCTGCTGAGTTGCATGTTTTTAACTTAATATTAGATATGGCAGCATAAGAGGCCTGTTCCGACTTGTAAACACTAGCAGTGAAATATTTTGACATCGGAAGTCACAGTACAATCTTTTCCTGAAGCAAGCCTCATTTGGTTTTGGTTTGTCACGCCCCCTCACGTCTTAAACCGACACACAGAGAGCCCTTACTGTCTGTGTACTATGCAGTGGATTTCTAATCACCCCAATATGAAACCATCCTTGTCAGTATTAAACAAACATGGCTTAAATTTCAGGCACCGCGGAAGTGGTTGGGTTAAAAAGCACTTGACTTGCAGTGAGAGACCAGTGTTTGCCTCCGGTTTGTTTCCACTACAGTTTGCAGTGTGTTCCAAAACCATCACAACTGTTCAAATTGTATTACTTTTTTGAGCTACAATTAACGTCTGGTTAGGTTTAGGCACACATAGCAAATGGTTAGGTTTAGACAAAGATCCTGGTTATGGTTGAAATACACACTTTACTCATGGTCACACATGCACCACACACACACACACCCACGCACACACACAGACACACACACACACACACACACACACTTACAGGAGTTGTTGCTCTGTGCGTTTCATACCAACGCCACAGTTGCTGTGTTACTTTGGAGTCCCCTGTGTGTAGCAGCAAACCTTTGCTGAGTCACCTTTCCAGCTGATAATGGTGATCCAGCTTGAACTTCATCGAATTATTGTAATAGTGAAGTTTCTCAATTAAATGAACCTTTTTAAGAAGAAAGAACTCACATGTGCAAGTGATGCTGTGAAATAGATGTTTTTTTTTCTTGAGCCCCCTTCTTGTACTTCTTTGGATGCAGCTTTGCTGGATGTTTCCAGATCTCGGCTTGTAACCAAAGACGGCAGGGTCTTCGCTGTTTCAGCCCCCAGACTTCGGAACCGTCTGTCTACTGAAAACAGGCAGGCTACATCATTAGCATCCTTTAAATCCTCCTCTCTCAAAACTTTCCATTACCAGAAGGCTTTTTATGAATTCTTAAAAATAGTCAGTGTTTTATTATTCTACTAATGCCTCTATATAATACTTTTCAACTCCAATTTTTTTTTATTCTTATGATCTCTGCCTCATTTCATAGGTGTTCTTTTTCAGCATTTTCTATTCGTTTTCATTGTGCTGTTTTCATCTGTGAAGCATTTTGTGACCTTGTTAAGAAAACCACTATATAAACAGTTCTAGTTTATTATGCTATTCTTACATAAGATGATCCAAATTGAAAAGTATTATACGTAGCAGCGCTGCATTCAAATGTTGACATATAGCTAAAATCTATGTTATATATTTTTTGACTTGTGTACAATTCATCTATTCAAAGTGATTCTGTTCAAGAAAAAGGTGTCTTACATTTAGTTGCCTGTTAATGGCATTATATCCCTCTGGGTGCATGAATCAGTGTTATGGTTGCAGTTTTCATCGAGTTTTAAACCCTAAATTTAAAAAATATGCTTTTGAGATCTCAGTTGTTTTAACTATAAATGTTGAATGTTTAAACGATCCTATGATCCTGCACTTAATGATATCACTTAGCTCTGTCTTTTGTCACTGTTTTAATTGTGAAACGCAAAACAGCAAAAAATAAAATAAAACAAAAAATAATTACACATTGTGCCTTTAAAACAAACGTGAATTTGTATGAACACTGAAAGGTTAACATCAAGCATCTCTGGACAAGTAGAGTGGAATTTCTGTACTGTATCTCTTCTTTGGTTTTGGTTATTTTTTGACTTTTTAAAGCATACTATAGTGGATATTGAGCTCAAATGGTTCCTTCTGTAAAGGAATTGATCTGTTGGGTGTTTGGAATAGACATCACAGGCTTGCTGTATGAATAACAATTTAGAGTGGGCAGAGTGGAATTCAGCAAAATAGAGTCGTACTCAGATGGCCCATTAGCTACATGCCCTATTACTATTGATTTTATTTATCTATTTATTGTTCTCAATTTGTATGATGTAGTTTTCACTGTAGCTCTGTAAATGACGCTTGTAGAGCTGTGCAATGTTATACCCAGCTCAAGTTACACAGCGCAAGAATGACTAACCCACCATTACCCCCTTGAGTCAGTGTCCCATCAAAATGACTCCACTGCTGTTATTTTAAAGTAAAACTGCTGTTTAATGGGGCTTTAAAACAATGCTACCATTTTCTGTTTCTATTATCTATTCGTTTTTATTCTATTGATTTTTCATTTATGGCAAATTGCTCCTGTTTGTTTTATTCCTCATGTTCATTGTTTTAAGTGTTTAAAGTAATACTTCTCTATTTGCTGTCTTATTACGAGAATTTCAGTCATCTGCAAATCACTTTGAGCTGCACTAAGTTGCGTTTAAGGAGCTATATAATTAAAGTGTCATTGACTGAAAAATTGACTGGCTCATAACACTGCAACACATGGAGTCTTCGAGGGCATATTTGTGTAAACTACATATGGGTATTGGAAATTTTAAAAATACCAATTTTAAAGGTACTCCTGATATACAGTACAGACACCAAATTCTGCATTGTGTGTTGGTGACATCTTTAGCACAGTCAATAGAATGCAATTTTAAAACAATCATTTTGTAATCAGTGAAGTAAACAGGTGTACAGAAAGGACAGACCAGATTTAGATTATGCAATTAGTGGACCATGTCTGATTTGCTGTACTCTAAAAAATTTCTCTTTCAGTGGAAGTACCTGGCGTCCAACCCCACTGGCATGAGCGAGTCCATGCACACATCCATACATGTACTTCGGTTTGTATCTGCTGCCACCTGCTGGAATTGAAACTAATATTGATGTTGAATCTCCATCCAGTTGCTGCAATCCCAGCATGCACAGAGGAATTACTCTGCACAGGTCATCGGTTCATTACAGGGCTGACTATCTTTTTTTTACAGGCAATCACATACACACCAAATGCCTCAGTCTGTGTGAGTAGTGTAAGACAAAATTCCATAGAAGCTGCGAAGGATTCAAGCCATTGTTACTCCTGCTGCCTGCCTGGTGTACATTCATATTCTTTTTCAAACAGATTTACAGAATTGGAATTTTAAATTGTGTGTTTCCTGCAATCATCTATGAAAAAAAATCTATTATATCTACATCATGCTTTACAGATTGTTTGTGTTAGTTGGATCATTTTAGAATAATAATGATATGTCTGATATATAGTCAGTGGATTCTGCTGGGCGAAAACATGTTTACGTTACAGCATCTTGCTTTAGAATAACAACATGGAATCAAAATCAGGAATAATGTGGAAGAAGAGAAGGGTGGAAAATGTTTATGAATGAATGCATGACAGCACTAATTAGACTATCCAAATTTTTTCTGACCATGAACTCCATGAGGAGCATTCCCTCTGGCATAATACAACCATAAAAAGCATGAGCAGCATATAGCATACCAGATGTACAAGTGACAGTTTACGAATATCAAGAGTCATTTGTGTATTTGGTAATTTAATCACTTTGATAATTAAGTCTGTTTTATTGCTTGGTCTCATAGAATCCTGCAAAATTTCCTGATGAAAGCTATTTATATTTAACAGAAATGATTAAAAAAAATAGCATACAATACCATCTATTAGTTCTTTTTGCTGAACCTATACAACTTGCTGCCTAAATCTAATTTTGTACTTTTGTTATCTAAACCTATCCACACCGTGATAGAAAACTAAAAATATTCTTTTAAAAAGATATAGTCAGAACCCAATCTCCTGGGTGTAATTTCTTGTGTTTAAGCCAGCCATCCTCCACGAGCTGCCTCCTGAGTGAACTGAAATATTATCTATGGAGCCAGGGGGTGTTTCTGTGCATAAATGCTGTCGCAAAAGTACAAAAGTTTTCTTAAAGTAGACATATCTTCAAGCTTCTTCGGTCCAAACGTCTCCCTGCCTCATCTGGCTTTAGACACAAACTCAAACAATCCGCTTCAACCTTTGGTGAACATTGAAATGGGGTTCTTGGGATGGGTTCATGGCAGGGGTTCATGTGTAGCGTCATCAAGCATTAGAAATACAATAGAGGCGAAACATCTTGCTCTATTGCCATATTTCTGTAATTGAATTTTTCAGTGCCAGTAAAATTTTGACTCCAAATTCTAGCTACGAGTACCTGTGCAAGTTTTGAATGGCACATTTTATCTAATTATATTAGCTGTTTGGGTTCCGCTCTTTTATTTTACAACTCAAAGCCTCAGTAATTGCATTTGCTATTTTCTATATTGGGCTCAATTCCCCAATGAGCAGCCGCTACAAGAGGTCAAGAGAAACTCCTCTGAGAGGCTTCAGCACACGAGGACTAAGATTAAGGCTGAAAGATAACACCGCATTTGCTCTCAAGAAAACAAGTGAACTTATTTTATAGACTCAGTGTGTTTTATAACCCAGCTGTCTCAAATCCTCACTCTCTCTTTGATCACTGTCATCAGTCCCCTGATGATGCAGCAGTGGAAAACATAGACTACAGCTACTTGTTTGATGGTTGCAGTGAAGGATGGGCAAACAGAGCTGTCAGTAAAAACTAAGGGCATGAGGAAATCCTGAATGAGCATAGAGAGACCTGAAATGAAAAGTGGTGGTGTGACTCTTTTGATGAGCATGCAAGTGTTATCTCTGGATTACATTATAGGAATACTTGAGGGTCCTCGAGAGAAAACTTTGAAGTTATTTAGTTTTAATTCCCAAATTATCTCACATTTATTTAGCAGGTTTTATGCCTCAGTCACAAATTATGTAGTGTAGTAAAACAGGCTGACCTAAGTTTTGGAGAAGTATTAGTTACCTTGAAAACACTAAAATGTTTACACAGAGCATGTACAAGCAGATTAGGGACATGTGAGATGTTTTCTGCTGGTGTTGAAGCATTTCATCAAGCAACACCATAACAATAAAACAACGGAGTGTTCCAATTAAGCTGCCACGTTTCCAGCAGTTTTAGTTGTCCCTCATCGCTGTCCACATGATTTTAGTGTTCGGATGATAAACCTGTGGTGTAAATTTTGCTCTGATTGGGAGTAAAGGGTGTACTTTAGAGGTCCTTTCATGTGACTGGCAAGTCATTACCATGGTGTTCAGTGTATGCATATATCCTCTCATACAGTTATTGAAACTCTGAACTTGTTGTGCTAGCTTTGCCAAAAAACAATTATGGGGTTGTTGTGCCCTCGTCCACACAAAATGGAAGACGGGACCGCATTGCTTCCTTTGCTCCACACAAAGAAGAGACATCAAACTCATTCTCCCAGCATTCCTCAAGTTTTCACAGTTGGGAGGTGAAAACCCCCAACTCCAACTTCGATTGGCTATTTTATGGCCACAACCCCTGAGGTCACCAGGCCATATATAAAGGACAAACACCTTTCTCCCCGGCTCTTGGGTCATTCTCTCTTGCTCCGCTCTCTTATCAGCTCTGCAGCTCTCCAGCAGCTCCTCAGCTGCTTCTCCCCTCCATGAGGCCTGCACAAAGCAGAGGCCTCCACTGGACCAAGCCTTGGTAGCGACGCGAGTGCCTGCCAAAGGACAAGACGAGCACCACTGGCACGACACGAGTCTACCAGTTGATTTTAACCAGCCAAAGAGTCACCGGGTTAGTCTGGACTAACTCCACGAGAGAAAACAAGACTCCAGCCACGGCCGGGACTTCACCGCCTTCCCGCCGGGTAAAGACGACCAACTGGCAACCCAACTGAACATTGCAATAACTGGACTCAAACCGCAGACCTGCAACCCAGCACATCAGCGGCATCGTTCTCAAACACGGGATATGGTAACGTACTGGGCCTCATCGGCGTCTACATTTGACTAAGCATAGAATTTTTCCACTCTGCCGATTTATATTGATATAATTCAATATTACGGTTTTTGTGCGTTTAGTCTGATTAGCAATTTGACTGGTCATTTGAGCGCCCTGCGACTCAGCAGTGAACAAAGTGTTCACACACGCGCGCGCACATGCGCACATGCGCACATGCACGAGCACACACAGTGTACATAACACCTCTGTAGCTTGGTTAGATTTATGTTTGTTGTTTCACTTTCTTTGTTAATCAATCAACTTCTTTAAACTTGCTTGTCTGTTTGATATTGTACAAAGTGAATTCTGCAAACATACACTGCAAAGAACTCCAAATCCTTCACTTGTGCTACAGCTGATAAAGTAATTTTATTATAATTATTCACGGAATTATCAATCAAGTTATGTGTTAACAGAATAACTTTTGAGACTGATTTGTAACATTGGTTATCTGGTGCCCCAAGGTGGATTTAATGTAAAATTAAATCCTATTTTTTTTATAGTAAATATTAAT
>CAAKHG010045941.1:0-10337 GCA_901007715.1 Dactylopterus volitans
TATATATAGATATAGATAGATATATATATATACACGTGACCCTGCACTTGCCCTCACTTGTACTTGAAACTGATTTTTATTGGCACGTTGAAAGAAAAAATAAGGGCAGGGTCTATTTTACATTCCTCTTCCGCTCAAGATACTTTTTCACAAAGTCTCATCATCCGTCACAGTGAAGTTAATTAGGCGGCAGGTGGTTCAACCTCTGAGCGCCCGGCTCTGGGGACAGAGTCGACCTCTGACCCCCGGAGGCACGTCCGCTTGACTAAGCCTCAGTCTGCTGTGATGCGTCAGAGGGATGTGTGTTACAAAGACGGAGAGACAGAGGGAGGTGAGGAGAGCAGAGGCGGGGGTTAATGCTCTGAGGCTTCATCAAGAGGGGCCAAAGTGAGATGGAGACGTGCAATATTTATGGAGGAAGGAGAGGAGAGTGTTGGTGGTACATGGCAGGAAGAGCCTGCTCAGCCAGGTGTCTGACCACAAGCACACACACGCACACACGCACACACACAGCTGAGCGCACTACTTACTGGCTGAAATAAACCAACGAGGGCACCATCACTCATCATGTTTGTGCTTTCATTTTCAGAATAAAGTCATGAACATTGATGGAGTCAAGGTGAAGCTCCAGGTAAGAACTTTGATTTATTTCGGCAGTCACCGAAACACGCAGGTTCTTTTAACAGCTGCCGTCAGTGGAGACGTGTCAGACAAATAAGACCCGGCCTCTACAGCCGGGTCTCTCGCGTCAGACATGGACGCCCAGCAAGGGGGTCTGCGCAGTCCCGTGTCTTCGTTTCAGAGTCACGTCAGCAAAATTTTGCGACTGAGTCACATGTTTTTATGTCTTCAATCAAAAGACCAGACACACCACGAGCAGTGAGTTGTTATTATTGTAACCATGACGATGGGAGTCACAGCAGAATGCGTTACGCGCTCTTTGGGCCTAAACATAACCAAGCCTCGACCAATTTTCAATTTTAGATTAGATTAGATTAGATTAGATTAGATTAGATTAGATTAGATTTGCCGCATGCAGGTTAACCCACAATCAACACTGCAATGAAACGTTATGGACATGAAGAACCAATCAATTTACTGTTTGCAACAATAGAAAAACAATGCATGCAAAATATAGAATATATATTAAAAAAAAAAATAAAAATGTAAGTATAACTTCAAGCTAAACTTTTTTGGGAGAACAATTTCTTTTGTTTTAACTTGCAGAGGGGACGCGGGTGTCATCACCGGCGTCATATTTCAAAGTAAACGATCACTTTGAGAACTGACTTCCGGCATCGTATTTCGACGCACATCATAATCAGGATAAATAATAAGCGCCCGTATTTGACGAGGCCGGGAGAGAAAACATGTCATCCGAGCGCGCTCGTCTCGTCGAGTGTTCAGCGATACAGCCCGCCTTTGGTTCCCTGCTGTTTGCGCCACAGTTACTTGTTCGTTTGTTTGGTTTTTTTGGCTTGTTTCATCGTTGTTGTTGTTGTTGTTGTTGTCGTTTTTCGCGCAATCAATGACCTCGACAAAAATTAGGCGTCATCCATCTTCATGAGTAGTTTCCATTAGTCTGCCAGTTAACCGCCGAACCCGCCGACTTGTTTTTCGGCTCCCGCGCCTACAGCGGCCCCGGCGTCGTTTGACATTTCCATCAAACCCGAGCAGGTAATGACGTGACTCATCCGTAATTACGTTAATTGGAGGTGGGTGGGAGCTGCTGGAGGGAGCAGCCACGCTGTGATGTATTCATTTGGGGTTAATTGGCTCAAGGTCCGTTCTCGGGGCGCGCAGGCGTCGCTTCTCCCGCCGTAATTGCCATTCTTCATTATCGTCACTTGGATCCCGGGAGGAGGAGGAAGGGGGACGGTTGTCCCAGAGGGCAAACGGGAGGCAGGGATCGGAGATGTCAGGTGGTCCGATATGCAGATGCAGTTCGAATCAAGAATACAAACAAGTGAGAGTTGGGGGAGAAATTACCGATTTTGTTTTTGGTTTCTAATTAAGAAATAATGAACAGCAGCGCGGTCGACCCGAACGGGCTTCTGAGGAGAAAAAGAAGGAAATGCCGTTGGAGCTAAATTGGTGATGCAAGGAGGTGCTTCCGGATGGGAGAAAAGGAGGACTTAATTAGGCGTATTCCTCTGCGGTTGGACAATGAGGTGAATGAGTATCGACTCCGGATAATTTACATTCATTCACTCGATATGTGGCTGAGCTAAAAAAAGATTAAAGGTGGTGGTGGGGATGGGGGGGGGGCGGTCGAGTGGAAAAGGCGTTAGCGACACGGGCGCGCAACATGGTGCAGCAGCCAAGACTCGATGTGGTTGGAATGCATGTGTGTGGACGATATGTCAGTGCGTGTGTGTCACCAGGTGCTCAAAAAAAAAAAAAAAAAGATCAATTATTGAACTAAATGTTGTGTTTTTTCACGTCGTGTGTTCAATACTTAAAGGACAGAGGCAAAAAAAAAAAAAAAAATGACTGGAGGCCTTCACAACGAGCTGCCGCGGCCAGGCGGAGAAAAAAAAAGGGGGGAAAGCCAATTAAAAAGATAGGAACCTTCCTTTTCATCCACTGATTATCTTCCTCTGTCACCGTCTGCAGATCTGGGACACAGCTGGACAGGAGCGCTTCCGCAGCGTCACTCATGCCTACTACCGTGACGCCCATGGTGAGACGCGCACACACACACACACACCCGCATTTGTCTCTAATGGTGGCTGAACAATTTAGGGTTTGCCATGATCTCATCTTGCTGCTACCTCGCGTAGCCCTTCCGGGCATTCGGCTCAGGCCAGTGTCCCAGTTTGCACATTGTGGCATCATTACAGCGTAGACTTAGTGTTCATTTTTGTGTTTTTGTTTTGTTTTTGGGGTTTTTTTGCACTTACGATTGCAGGTGGGTTGGGTATTGTTTTCCCCTTAGGATTTTTTTTTTTGCTTTTGCTGATTTTGCAGCGAGAACATGCACACACCAGCCACTTTATTAGCCAGCTAGGCGCACCTAATGAAAGGTCTTCTGCTGCTGGAGCCCAGCTGCCTCAAGGTTGTGATATCACTGGATATCTTCTCTAGTGTGTGAAAACCCCAGTAGATCAGCAGCTGCTGAAATAATCAGACCAGCCCGCCCGGCACCCACACACTTAAATCTCAGACACTTAAACCACTTTACTTCTCCATTCTGATGCTCGCTTTGAACTCCAGCAGATCCCCTTGACCTTTCGTACATGCTTAAATGCACTGAGTTGCTGCCATGTGATTGGCTGACTGGATATTTGCGATAACTAGCTGTTGAACAGGTGTACCAAATAAAGATAAAGTGGCCCGTGAGTTTGTTTACTAATGTACGGTTCTGGTGGCTGGGATAGTGTACTGAATTCAGACAGGAAGTCCCCTCGTCCGAATGGAAGACACCGCCACAGGTGGTTGAGACAATTCCTGAGTGATGGCTCCATCAAGAGGAAATACCATGAGATACCACGGAATCCCAAGGCTTCAGGGGAGATCTGGATTGGATGATGACATTCACGGTGCCGTCAGGAGCACTGGGAGTGTGGTAGCTGATTTCAGCAAAAAAAAAACAAAAAACAAAAAAAAAACATTTGGTGTCTCTATCCAGAAGAGTGCAGTTCTATTAGATGCTAAAACACCGCGCAGAACCCTCAAACCCCCGGCTCTCTGAGTACCAGACCTCGAGGGGACAACGGTGTCCAGTGCAGCCATGCCATCACTGTCATTTGCTCATATTTTTGGGGGTGATTGTGTCAAAGCCGAGGACTGTTCCTTTTAGGACTTTAGAGTGAGTTACCGAGCGACGACGCGGCATGAAATCCTTGCCGCGGTCTGAGCGATTCAACATTCCAAGCAGGACCGTCCTTTCCCCGAGGAGACAATGGTGGCTGGGCTCCAGCTTTGGTGCTTGATATTCACATATTGTTGCGGTAGGTGTTGTGCCCCGTGAGCGATGCGAATGCGTCACCTGGTTTGGTTCCTTAATCCCCCGCGCGACTGAGAAACTGCGCCTTTCCCCCGTCTTCCATTTCGGCTCATGCAAGAAGGGGATGGGGCGTGAGAAGGGCGCGCTTGCTTACGAGCGTGAATGATTTGTGCGCATGTTCGTGATCCTCGTTATGCGCGTCATGCGGTTTGGCGGCTAACCTGCGCAGCTGTGGCAAATTCGGATATTCACTCACCGGCCACTTTATTAGGCACACCTGGATGACGGCTCGTTCGTGCAAATAGCTCGTCAGCCAATCGCATGGCGGCAACTCAGTTCATTGAGGCACGTGGACGTGGTCGGGAGTTCAAGCCGGGCATCAGAATGGAGAAGTGAGGTGAAATAAGTGAGTTTGAGTGAGGCATCACTGTTGTGTCTCAGAAGCCGCTGATCTGCTGGGGCTTTCACACACAACCATCTCCAGGATTCCCAGAGAGAGAAGACAGCCAGTGATGGCCGGTTGTTGGTGCCAAAAGTCAAAGGAAAATGTCTCCACCGGTTCAAGCTCATAGGCAACTCTTGCTCAAAAAGAGGGCTGCGAAGGAGCATCCCTGATCCCGCAGGACGCTGAACCTCGAGGCAGATGAGCTACAGCAGGAGAAGACCTTTTATTAGGCACACCTTGCTAGCTAGTAAAGCGGCCTGTGAGACGTTTGACGCGCGACGCCGGGAGACGTGACTTCCCCTAAAAAATCCGCGTCTCTCGTCTTTTAGGGCGCAGCCGTCGACGCGCTCGCTGTCAGGATTCTTGATTGCCTCCGCCGCCGAGCACCTAACAAGAGCAAATTCAGGTAGTTGCACTTTCTGTGCCACAGAGCGGAGCGTTACATCACGGAGGTCTACTCATCCGAAATCCTCTGAGATGCAGCCTTTCTAAATGCTGATCGCCCTCTCACCGGTGTGTTCCGAGAGCCGGGGATGGGAAAAGAACTTCACTCGAAAAAGAAAAAAAAAACTCAACACCTGTGCAGTTAGCTGCGGCGGCGGCTAACCCGAGCGAGCACCTCTTTTAGCGGCAGGCTCTCGTGAGCTTTTCAAAATCCGCCGCAGTGTTTTTTCACCGGCGCTCGGAGGTGTTCAAACAAAACGCGTGCACGATTTGATCCGCCCGCGTCCCGTCATGCCGCGTTTCACTCCCGACAGTTTCCCCGTGATTCCCGAACGCAGACTTCCTCTCTTGCGAAGATGCAGTTCTTCCTTCTTTTTTTTTTTGCAAAAGCAATCAGTGCAGGCTTTAAGAAGCGCTCCTGCTCAAGCTGCACTGCGTTTCCGTCTAAAGATGTTGAAGTGTGTGCAATGTAAGCCCGCTGCGAAGCTACCTACATGAATATTTAACTTGCTATAGGCGGCAGAATTCTGCTATATTAAAATAATCCATAATACTCCAGGTATGCAAACACCTGACTCCACTTAGCTGTTTTGAGGTCATTAACTCAAGGGTTAACGTACTTTTTCCACAAGCACTCTGAGGTTTTTATGGCCGTTCTCAATAACGGCACGAAAGATAAACATGTATTTTGTGTTTTTAGCTTCAATACACTGAATGTTTGTTTAAGATCGTGTCTTTGATCAAGGTCAGATCACATTTTCTGACAAATTAAAGCACAAAAACACGAAATTCCAAAAGCTTCACATACTTTTTCTTGCCGCCGTACATCATGGTGCGCGGGGAGGCTGCAAGATATCAAGGGCCACCAGCACCGTAGCTGAGAGTATCTGAGGATGAGCATAACAAACCACACTAACCGTACTTACTTAGCAGACAGGAAGTTAATACCATTTTCATATCATCAGCGCAGCTTGGTATCTTTGCATAAGCCTTAAGTCGTTTCAGAGGAGGAGAGAGAACCGAAAACGCCATTAATCCTGTTGTGGGACCAAAAACGCATTAATTTCTTCTGTTAGCCTCCTTTCTCTCTCCTTTGATAATAACCTTATAGTGGTCGCTGGTGCTGAAAACCAAAAAGCTGCTGTGTCATCAGGTCCGAGCAGCTGGCTTTCCAGCTGCGTATCACTGACAGCAACACAGTGCCGCTGTCAGAGGCTGCTGCTGCAGCTTTTTCACGGCAGAAATTAGCACCATAGGGAGGCGGCAGAGAATTCCGAGGTCCGAGGCTGGCGCCGCGGCGAGGATCTGACAAAGACTGACGCTGCAGACAGGACGGAAATGCAAAGTGGCGTAATCACACCGCGAGGAGCTGAGGAGGGAGAAGGAACAGGGAGGGGTGAACAACAAACAGCCGAAAGGAGGCATGAAAGGAGAAGAAACAGGAAGTGACTCAACGGGAAGAGACACAGCCAAAGTTCCAAAACTGACGAGACGATCAGCAGTCCGATCGAAACTGTCCGAAGTCAAAGCAGGCCGCGCCTGAATTACGAGTGCACCCGTACTCTGAGCTTTACGGTAGAGGTGCAACAGCTCCGGATTTTAGGAGTTCGCTGGGTGTTCTGAGCTGTTGTAAACTGGGCTAGTTACAGAATAAGTTTAAATCAAGCGTTACTCTACCGAACGACTTTCATTCATTCATTCATTCATTCATTCATTCATTCATTCATTCATTCATTCACTTATCTTTTTTGCCCCTTCATGAAAGTGCACAACAATCAAATATAATATCAATACACAAATCCATAACACATACCTCAAATCAGCACCTTTCATGAAATGAAAGGGGCATAAAGAAGAATTTGTGTGTGTGTGTCTGCCCCTTACTTGAACACAAAGAAAAAAGAAACCTTAGATGCTCTGTCACTTCCAGGTAACCGATGAGTAATCAGTTACCTACACCATCAAGTACACCCTGGATTACAACCTTATAAACCAAAGTAATCTCATAAATCTCACAAGGTTTACAAGCTCAAAAGAAATAAAATAAAAATGAACATCCAGCTACATTTCAGGTGCATATTGTCTAATTGGTTTTCCTATGTACATTTTTTTTTAAACTGAAAAATATCTTCACAACCCTTTAAATCATTCTGTTTAGAGATCCACGGTTTTACACCGACAGCAGAAGTGCACATTTGATTTAAATTGGTACGATCAACTTGATGCTTGAAATCAAATCTCCTGTGATTTTCATCTCCTGCGGTAAACACAAAAAGCTTTTGCAGGTTATCTGGCAAAAAAAAAACAAAAAACTTCTAAATGTGATGGAAATGAAAAATCACTCATAGTCGTTCCAACACAGTGCCACCCGAGGAGCGAGTTAAGTGCCGGAGTCCACAAAACGCTTTTCCGAGTGTCAGTAAAAAAACGACGACGACTATGTCTTCAAATGTAAAAACAACAACGACAACAACAAAAAACATTAAAATGCATCTGTACTGCTCCTGTGGTGCCGTGGCAATCACATGTGTCATAAAATAGCATCATTTACATTGTGTTTTAAGCCTACATGTAGCTGATGTTTTTTTTTTATATATTTTGAAGAAGTAGTCGCTATTTACCTCACTTGTACAGGCAGCCCCTCCCTCCCCCAACACTCCGAAAGCGTTCTCGCGTACTCAAAACCCTTCACCCACCCGCCCAGCGGCATCATGGTGAGCAGATAATTTTTTTCGCTTTCGAGTGAATTATCCCTTAAAACTGCAGCGCTCGAGTCCCCAGTAACACGCCCACTAAGCGTGAAGTGGATCAGACGGGCCGCTGTCGAGAAAATCAAGGAACGAAAACGCGCGCGCGCGCTCGCCTGCACGCAGATTAATTGCTTTATAGCATGATGAATGGCAACAAAACGCGGCTTTGTTTGACGCCACTGACGACAAATCAAATTCCGTGCCTTCAGAGTTACGCGCGCCAAGATTAATGCTTCAACCGACGGCAGCGAGACCGGCAGAGTCGCGGTTTGCGCCGTTTCGCGGGAGCCTGCCAGCAGCGCTGTCTCTTGACCCATTTGCACACGTGAAAAACATACAGTACGCCCCCGCGAAATGCTGAAATATGATAAACGGAGCTAATTGCCGCTGCCGTAAACCTGGTGGGGCCCGGAGCGAAGCTGCGGGCGCAGACAGTCCGGAGCTGAAGTGCTGGTGCATCAGGGAGCTGATGAGAGTGTGTATGTTTGTGTGTGAGTGTGTTGGGGAGGGTGGGGGGGGACGCTTTAGTCGGAGGACACGACGAGAGAGGTGCATAAAGAGGATTATTTTAGATGCTAATGTATCTGCTGTCTGGGAGACAACCATCAGACGCCATGTCTCACCTGAAAATTCTGCAATTACCCGCGAGTTTCCAGGCTGTTTTTTTTTTTGTTTTTTTTTGTAGTTTATGTGCTTTTATAGATATTACGGAACCACTCAGAAGGGGAAAAGATACGAGATGCAGAGACGAAATGCGAGGGGGAAAAAAAAAAGATGCAAATTACAGGGCTGTTAAAAAAAAAAAAAGGCTTGGAGACACAGATGTGGGTTTCTGTTGGCGGGGTGCGCCTGCGATATGCTCGTTTTCTCACAAGTTTGCTCAACCATTCATTTATCTCATCCTCCAGGTCGATAGAGGACTCTGCTCAGGGATATTCATCCAGTGTTGCGCGCCCCCCCTCCCCCCGCTCGGTTCAGGCTCTTCTTCTCGCTTACACTTCGATTTGCTTTCGCCTCCCCGGTGGAAGCCGGTCATTCGAAAGACGCTCGAGCCAGCCGACCGCTCACTGGATGACTGGTCCATAAACTCCGGCCGCAAGTCAGTCCAGGTTACAAAGCCGCTCTCCCGAAAAATCCATTTAAAAGTTAGTCAAACTAACTGTGCAAATTGTACATGTTAGAATCCGACCATGTCTGCTAAAAATGCGTCCAGTTCATCGATGCGGTGCTTAATTATGTTTGGATAATGAGGTATTTTCATTTAAGCGAGAAGCAAGAAATGATGATGACATCTGTATAAAGTCCATATTAGGACAAAGTTTGGGTTGGTGTTGGGTCGGGTTGAGTTGGATTGGGGTAGAGATTAGGTTGGATTTGGATTGGTGTCAGTGTTGAGATTGAGATTGTATTATGTTGGGGTTGAGGTTGGGTTTGGGTTGGGTTGAGATGGGCTTGGGTTGAGATGGGGTTGGGTTGGGTTAAAGATGGGTTGGGTTGGGGTAAAAGATGGGTTGGGTTGAGATGGGGTTGGCTTGGGTTAAAGATGGGTTGGGTTGAGATGGGGTTGAGGTTGGGTTGGGTTTGGTTGGGTTGGGGTTAAAGATGGGTTGAGTTGAGATGGGGTTGGGTTGGGTTGGGGTTAAAGAATGGTTGGGTTGAGATGGGGTTGGGTTGGGGTTTAGGATGGGTTGGGTTGAGCTGGGGTTGTGGTTGAGATAACACCGGATTGGGGCGGTGGTCGGGTCAAACAACTTTGAAACAAACGTCCGGGCTTCGGATCAAAAGACATGGGTTTCATTCCAGGTTGCTACTATTGTAACCATGACGATGTCCGTTGCCTAAAACTTGTCGAAAGTGTCTTTCCCTGAACCTGACCAGACCCCGAGTTCACACATCATGAACCATCACTGGTTCGCTCGTGCCAGGGGACTTTTTCGCCGCGTCACAAATGTATTTCTAATCAACATCATCCACAAGAGACGACGCTTCATTCAAAATGTAAATGAGAACCGAGTTTGAAACCTTGTTAACGTCAGCCGCAACCAGGACCCGCCATTGTCACACCAGCTTGGTCGCAAATTATACTCGTGAATCCATTTTTCCATGTTTAAAAGGATGCAAGCGAGTGGCACATGGAATTGAGCCTCAACCACCAGCATATGGTCTGGTGCCATTTCACCCGCATTCACGAATATGCACCTGTTTTCTCTTTCAAACGTTCCTCTCCGCACATTGAGCAAGCACCTGTCTTTCATTCGCCCTGTTCCCGTTCTTGCTTTTTAATTCTGCTTGCCGGGAGAAGCCGCTGAAATCATAAATCCCAACATCGCGTCTGATCTAGAACGCGCGAGGCGTGGAGGTGAAAAACAAAATAAACAGTCCTTTTGAAATGATTGTAATGAAGTGACAGGTTTATGATTACAGATCTACTGCCGGGGTTGGGGCGTCGGCTAGAAGCAATCCAGCGTTAATATGCGTCGTGAAGTTTTCTCCGGTTCACCTTGCCGTTCTTCTACCTTCCTCCTCGCCATCAACCTTGCTTTCTCCTATCATAAAAAAAAACAACAAAAAAAAACAAAGCGGCTCGCCAATTAAGCCCCCTCTCCTTTGTAATGCCTTTCATTTCGGCTCCGGCTCCATTTCATCTCATCAACTCTTTCGCGATTCCGCTCTCACGGAGCAAAGAGATTATCCCCCCCCCCCCCCCCCCCCCCCCCCCCCCCCCCCCCCCCCCCCCCCCCTTATCCCC